>PVLC010023889.1:0-10518 GCA_004027655.1 Graphiurus murinus | reverse complement strand
AAACAAAACCCAGAAATCTCATAGTAACATAAAAAAGGGATGTTAAAGGCAACCAAAGAGAAAAAAATAAATTACCTATGAAGACGTTACAATTAGAAAAAAGAACTATGCTCATTGTCGAGAACTGATGCCAGAAAATAATAGAATATTTTCAAAACGTTGAGAAAAAAATGAATTTTATCAAAATAAAATTTTATATGATACTCATTCAAAAGTGAGAGAGAAAAGTAAGAAAGATTTTACCATTTAGATACTCCTTGAAAAAAGGAAAAAGAAAAACTGGTTAGAAAGAAGAGAATCAAGCCAAATGGAAGAGCATGAATCCATTAATCTATCAGCTCCTTCCACAAATAATTTTTGGAGCACCAACTATGTGCCAGACATTTTTCTTCACATTGGTATTATAATCCTTAAAGAAGCAATAACGCCTGTGAAATTATTGTCCATGGATTAAATTTAGACTCAGTCATATACTTATTATGTGAATTATCTTTCATAATTTTAAATCCATTTATAGCATCGTTCAAAAGCACAAACTATGTTTTCCTCCTTGTTATCTTACTCCAGTTTGTATTGACTATGAACTTCACTCTACTTGCTGAACTGTTATATATCCTTTATTAAATACTAAAGTATATGCAATCCCTTAGAAACATAGACTTAACTTTCTGGGTATAATTCTCCCAGCATTCAGCAAATACTTACTAAATGGAATTTTGTTCGAGTGCAATTGAGTTGAATTTAGATGGATTCCATATATCTGTGCTTGATCAATGCCAAGAATAAGGTCAATGAGAGTAAAATAAAGAGCAAACACTACACACTTTATGCAGTTGAATTGGGGACAAAAGAAAGACAAAGACATTTCCAAAGACATCCACCTTCCCTTCACTCCTTTGGTATTCTTAGAGAGAATCTTAGATGGATAGCACATGTAAAAATAGCTCGCACCTGAAGGGTTAGATCACAAGGAGCAAACAGATCAAAAGCAGAATGTGGCTCTGAATTTTATAATGTCTAAAGAGAGAAGCCTTCTTGGTTCATTAACCATACATCACTCATTGCTTCCAAATATTATACGTGCATGACATCGTCTTTGTCCTTGAAAAAACAGCTGTAATTTGGCTAAATCTGTCATCGATGTTGCTAAATGACAGGAGAGAAAATTACACACCTGATATAACTATGTAGTTTAACTCTCTTTAGAGTACTTATCTTTACAGAATAACAATGCAATGCTGGCTGTCTTTTACAGAAGGCAGAATCTTAAGACAGAGGGAAAGAACCTCATGAATTCAGGATTTACCTACCCAACCCTCGCTTCTGGCTGTTAGGTAGTAACATGACTTGAATAGTCACAACTTAGGATGCTAGAACTGGATGACATTTTGGAGATATCTACTCCAAACACCTCATTCGACAAGTTTGGAAACAGAATTCTCAGGGAGTGTGGTGGGGACAAGAATCCGACTTGATTGATTTGGAGGCTATTACTTACCGTTATCTTGTTGTGAAGCTGCTAATAAGGACTTTGTTTTTAACAGACTCTTTTTCATACTGTTTCTCAGAAAGAATTTACAGTGAAAAGGGTATTGTTTACTAATCAGGTATCGGTTAGCTGCAGAGAAATGAACTCAGTGATGTGTCTTCTGCTAGGAAGCGGATCTTCATTTAAAGCATGGTGCATTATTGACTACTCTAATTAAAACTCACTTGCCACATGAAGCAGGCATTGAAGTAAACCTGGGTCCACAAGTACAGAAGGTGAGAGTGCTTGGGAAAAGATAGAATGAAAAGGTGGTAGAGCACATAGCCCATCAATTCTAACAGAAGCCTGAAACTATTATAGATTTCCTTAATACATCCTTTCTGTGTTTTTATTTTATTTCTTTACAAGGGCAGTGTGTGTGTGTGTGTGTGTGTGTGTGTGTGTGTGTGTGTGTGTGAATGTGTTTAGTCCTTGGCTTTATGAATTTAAGCAATTTATGCTTATATTTTTTTTCATCCTGTATTATGATTTTGGACACACGTAGTTCATACTGTGAAATAAACAATGAGTCCTTATTACTTACTTCTCAAATATATATACTTGGTATTTTGAAAATTCTGATTAGTATTATCTATAAAACATATCTGAATAAGTGACAACTGGATATACACACACCAAAAACCTACCTATTACTTCCCTTGAGATATAGGAAGCCAACAAGTGTTCATTGAATTGAAATGTTTATACCAGTAAATGGCTGATATATTTCCAAGAAAGGTGAGAAAGCTTATTTTTCAAACTATGGAGAGCCAAAAGAGTTTATTGAATTTTTATATTACCAATGTCTATTCTACTTAAAAAATAAGAGAGGAAAGTGATATACAAGTCACAATTTTTCACTCCGTGCACACTAGATAATGCAACTTAGCTACAGTTGGGAACATGAGTGTATCACTGGCTGCCATGTTTTCTTCTCAGCAAATTTTGAGAGAAATTATTGGAAGGATCATTGGATGGCCAGAATAGCTTTTAATGATTTGTCCCCATCTTGATGAAGTAGAATGCATGATGATTATTATATACATATATATACATATATATACATATTATATACATATATACATACTATATATATTATATACACATATAATATATATATTATATATACATATATACATATTATATACATATATATATAAATATATTACATTTTCTTATGTGCTTCAAAAAGTGAAAATTGGAGCCCTTGTATAAACTGGTCAAGATATATGATCAGATGTTGATATGAAAACAATATCTCTGGAGGAAGCTGACTTATTATACCATTGACTAGCTGCTAACTTCCATGTTTTTAGCCTTATTCTGGATGGAATTTTGTTGATATGAAGTGTTATACCTGAAAGAGTAGGACTTATTTAATCTTATAAAAGTGAAGTGGAAAATACCTAGCTCTGTCAGAGTGATTAGTTTGAGGTCCATAATTTTAGACCTTGTGCATTCCTTAGAAATAAAAACAGCAAAACAAAATATTCAATCTGATTCAAAGTAGACAAAGTCAGGTAAATCTAATTATCTCTAAATGACATGTTTCTCGGAGTTCTAGCTATTCAATTAATTCAACTCAATAATGTCAATGTCAATATATTCACAATAGACTAATGAATTCTGTAACAGATGACAGTCCAAATTTTCTAAATGATAACAGATCCAGTGTGCAACCTTCCATTCCAAATCTGTGCATATGATCTATTAAAAAGAAATTGTTTTATTAGAAAAAGAATAATCAGATAGTACATGCTAAAAATAGAAATGTGTATGCTGTAGTCACCTGAACATTATTCTCATTTGATTCCCTTTCAGTGAATCTAAGCATTTAGAGTTATATAAAGATGTGGTGTGATGCAAGTGGTACTTTTAATGAGACTTCCCATTGCTTTCACATCCTCGCAGCTGTGGTTTCTATTTAAGCATTATCGTAGCACTTTTGCTTATAGATTCTGATATAAAATGTCTTTCCTGATATAACTTAGCACCATGGCTTACCTATAAAATGTAAATATGACATTTTAATTTTTAGGCATCATGTTTAAATACCACCAAAATATGATCCCAAGAATTGCTTGGTTTCCCAGGAAATATATGTGAAATAAAACAGTATTAAATCAACTGTGAGAGACAGTTACATTATATTTAGCATAGCAGAAAGAAGATAAAAAGAGAAATAGAAATATACCTTAATACATTGAATCATGTCCTCATATATGAAATTATTTGAAATTTAAAGCAAAAATATATTTAAACTTAAAATTACTTTATTTCCATCACCTGTAAAAACTTGGAGCTGAGTGTGGTGGCACAAGACTGTAATCCTAGTTCTTGACAGAAAGGCTGAGGCAGAAGGGTCACAGATTCAAAGCCAGCCTCAGCAATTTACCAAGACCCTCAGCAGCTTAGCACAACCCTGTTCAAAATTAAAAAAAAAAAAATTAAAAAGGGCTGGTGGTATAGTTCAGAATTAGAATGCCCTTGAGTTCAATCCCAACTACCAAAATAAAAAAAAATAAAAAGAAAGAAACACTGAATATAAGAACCTCCCTTTAGGCCAGGCAGATCAAAATCTTTGGTGACAAGACCTGGGTATTTGAATTTATATGTTCTGTATAACATAATTAGCAGCTAAAGTTAGCACAGAAGTAGTTTAAGGAATACAGACTTTTGTAGCATCCTCATCTCTCTCTTTTTTTTTTAATAATTTTGGGTATTAAAGGAGTGACCTCTTGTTAATGATTGAACAATATAAAGCACAGAATAGGTCTCCCAGAGTAGAAGGTTGGCAGAAAACAGCACTGGATTAGTAGAGTCCAAATGTGTATAAAGATGGAGCTATTCATTCTTCATGAATAACTGCTGATATTTATAGTTTACCATGTGCCAGGAATGGTGTTTAGTGCTGACTATGCACTGTCCCATTGCTAAGTGCTCATAGCTAATCAACAAAGAGATAGGATTTGACATGGTATTAAACTGATTTTATTTTTCAAAATTTCAACTACTTTACTTCATTATGATGTTTTTAAAATAAAAATGTGTAGAAGAGCACAAAACTCCAGGATGACAATCGGGGTTATGATTCACTTAAGATATTTTAAGTAAAATTTTTATGCTAACTTATATCAATATCCATACTCATTCAAGATCATCTAGAAAATGGTTTTATAATCAAATTTAAACCACCAATGTAAATGTCCACATTTATATTGTGAATAACATTTAAAGAAAAGTATTTCTTGTTTACCTTTGATGAATGAGAAAGTAATGGAGTGATTATTTATTTATTTGGCACTGGGGATTGAAGCCATGGGCATCCTACCTCTGAGCTACACCCCCCAGCGCTTTTTATTTTATTTTATTTTTTATATTAAAACATGGTCTCACCAAATTGCTGAGGCTGATCTCAAACCTGCAATTCCATTGCAGCCTCCCAAGTACTGGGCTTACGGGCACATGCCAACATGTGCGGCTAGGAACAGAGTGATTTTACAAGATGTACTTTCTAATTCCACCAAGAGAACTCCAAATATCATCATCATTCACAGTGGACAGGAATAGTTAATAAAAATTCACAAAAATTAAGCCATTTCATAGCTCATACAAAATTAACGTACCAAAATCAGAAGAGTATACTAGAGCATTGCCATCTGTGTTAGTCAATGTTCTACAGAGACATAGAGCCAATAGTGAACATGTGTGTGTGTGAGTGTGTGTGTGTGTGTACACAAGTTAGAGACTCAGGACAGCCTGATGTATAACTCTAGTATAATTCTCATATGTATCCAAAGAGATAAGAACCAGGTTAGTCTATGATGTTTCAGTGCAAAGGTCAACAGGCTTGAGATGCAGGGAAAACCAATGTTCCAATCTGAAGACAGACAGGCAAGTTTTTCTTTTATTCAGGAAAAGTCAGTGTTTTCATTGTATTCAAGCCTTTAACTGATTGGATGGGTCCCACTTACCCTAAGGAGGGCAATCTGCTTTACTCACTTGCTCTGAGCAGACGTAGATTATGAAAAACAAAAAAACATGGTGTCAGTCATTTCAAGAACATTTATTGCAATCGTGACCAAGTTTAGGTTCTTTATTCATTAATACCCTATGCAAATTTCATACACTTATGTGATTTTATGGCAGAGAGAGAGATTTGGACAACCTAGAACCCAGGTTAGACAGTCCATTTACCTTAGCTGGCTATATCGGGGTCTCAGGTCCAGGTCAGCTGTGAATCTCATCCACGTGTTCAGCCTGACTTTAACCAGTGTTCAGCCAGAACTAAAGGTGAGGAATTGCCCTTAAGAAAAAATGGGCTCCATATATCGGTCTACCTATTAGCTGTTAATTATATCCAAAAACACCTTCACAGACATACCTAAGATAGTGTTAAATCAAATATCTGGGTATCCCATGGCCCAGTCAAATTGACACATAAAATTAACAATCATACCATCTGTTTGTATGCATAGCATAGGGATATTTTGAGTCACGATGACCCAATCATCCATCACATTAATAAAATGATAATCTTAATGTTATTAATCTCATCATTGTTTCACTTTAATTTGCAAGTTGACTTTAGCTCTATATCATGAAATGTTTTTCATAGCCATATACTTGTACATATTTAGTTAATATTGTAATTAGAATAAGTTTTCTAAGCTAGGGATATAGGTGAAAAATAATTTTTTTCATTTAAAATGGCTACATGTTTTACAAATAATATTGAAAACCATAATGCATAGAAAGACTGACCCATCTCAAGACAATAATTTAGTAGAGTGTAGATTTTGTTGGGGGAATGAATCTGGTGTTGAATATGGAATTTATTTTCTTCTTAATGTGATCAAATCTTGTTGCCATGATGATTTTTTGCGATTCCACCCAGCTCTATTTGTGCACCGCAGAATGTGCTAGAAACAGAATAGCAACATCCTAGATCCCGTCAGTTTGTGTCACAGCTTCAGCGTTCCGTAAACAAGCTAATATTAGTGAGAATGTTATGTGAGACCTTTATCATGTGCATAATGTGTACCATCTGGTTGTGACAATCTTCATACAATAAATTTATTTTAGCTAATATTTAGATAACTTCTCAAAGCTTTATCTGCATAAGCTACTTGAATTTTGCTTCATGTATCCAAGGGAATTTTAGAAAACAGAAGTATATGAATTTTTTTGAGGAAGCACATATGCTATAGATTATCATGCAAAAAAATATACTCATCTAAAATCTGTTTTAATCCTCACATTTTAGCCAATCTTATCAATGATGCATTAATTGCTGGGGTTAGAATTATACAGCCCAAATTTGGTTCCATATGCAGAGATACTGAGATGTTTGTCCACTACTTGGAGATGCTCATTGAGAATCATTTTCCTCTGGTTTTTCATTTACTCACATTTCATTGTGCTGTATCCTTCTATCCCACCTTCAAAGACACATTTTCCCTGGATTTTATACATAGGAAAAGATTTTCCTAGCCTCATTCTATGCTAAACTGACCCATTATCAAGAATTTTACCATTTTTACATCAGAAGACTCTGAAAACAATAGGCTCTGCTTTGCAGAAAGATCCCAGATTCCAAAAAGTCAGAGATCAGATTTCTCTGGGAAATCTGCAGGAATATTTAGTTTATCAAATTCTGTGGGAACAGGAGTGCTTTATAGGAAAATGCAGAGGCCAGATATATTGCATAAGGCTTATTTTTTGTGCATAGATACTGTGATTAAGCGTAGGTCTTTCGGAAATGTATTGATTCAGCATGTATCAAAGAACAACTATTAAGGGGCTCACTTTGCACATACAGAATCATCTTTTCAGGACTTTGAAATTTAAGTGCTTATAGATAGAAGCAATTGGCCGATCTTTGCAGTCACCATTCTTTGATAACAGGGATGGTTCTATCTTACTAAATTCCTGTTTACGTTGCATGACATCTGATTAATTTTTTCTAATGGTGCAGGTAGTTTGTCCTATGGCAGTGAGTCCTTTTGCTGGTTGAAAGTCAGGAGAATGGCATCCTCTTTCTGGCTCATTCATCTCTGTCCAAGTGAACTGGACTTGTCAACTCATTTTGCTTTGTTCTCTACTATTCAAACAATAACCGTACTTCTGTCTTATGTAAAAATATTATAAACTTGTTTTCTTGTATGTATTATTTCATTTAACTTTCAAATCTATCCTAGGATAAAGCTGAATTATTATCATACAAAATTTACAGATGTAGAAACTACGTCTCAATGACTATAAGAGTTTTCTGGGGCTTGATCCCAACTCCTTCATACTGTACTCTATTACCTTGTAGCATGGATTCTAGAAGTTTGTGTAGCTCTAATTTAAATAAAAGTTTAAAAGGAAGAGTTAAATAATTATTAACATACCATACTTATTTCCATAGCTAGGAGTGTAGCTTAGTAGTAGAACATTTGCTTAGTATGCATGAAGCCTTAGTATGCATTCCATCCCCAAAATGAAAAAGATTTCAGTAAGTCCTTAATTAAAAAACTTATCTACTCAATATAGGATGCTGTGAATAGCTACTTGCAAGCTCAAGGAATAGAAAAATAAATGAATATAATCATAACTTTGTGGGGCTTAAAATCAAGGGGGTGAGATCAATATATGGACCCAAATATAAGTAGGTGACAAAACATGCAAAACATTTTAAGCCAGCTAATGTTGATAAGAAGAAAACATACCCATCTAAGGTAAAACACAGCAGTGTTTATAACTAGAAAATGCATAAGGGCAAGGACAGAAAGAAGAGAAAGAAGTGACATAGCTGTTGTTAGGTCTATACCAGAAAATCAAACATTAGATAGAAAAGTATGCATTGCATTATCATAGGTCACATGGAATTAGATACCTGGGGGGGGGGGGACAAATTGTGAGTTTGAGAGAGAATGAATATGAATGCTATTTATCCCAGGAGATGGTATACAAGAATGGAAAAAATTCCATACTGGGTAGGACAAGGTGATCTTGTAATTTTCAACATCCACATAATTTTTCTCTTTCAGCATGAGAATGTTCTCTCCTCATACATGCACCTGTTATTTCATAATATCTTGCCAAACCAAAGTACAGAACATGTGTGTGGTGTGTGTGTGTGTGTGTGTGTGTGTGTGTGTGTGTGTGTGTGATATAACAGAATTAGTCTCATCTGAATATGAATCTCTGATTGAGAACATTTCAACATTTCAAGGGCAAGCAGGGAGCCATCACCCTGCCCCCCAAGTACTTTTCCTAACAAATGCTGTTTTGTGGATATTTTCATGAATAATGTTGATGTTTTTTCATAAAGATGAGTGCAATGGTTATTTCTCTATATGTGGTTTATATGTCCCCTGGGACAGAGGAATTTCTTCTTAAATTAATTGACAAAAAATAACTAGAGATTGAAATATTAAGTAAAATATATTGATTTAACACATTTTATGGATAGGATATGCAAGCAGAGATAATTCACTTCCATTTGATAAATGTAATACATCTCACCATCTTACTTGCACAACACACTTAGACATTTTGATGATTTTTTAGGCTCTGAGGATTAGCTACTTAATATTCTTCACTTACTGAAGTAAAACAGAGGCAAATTTCATCTGAAGCTCATTTTTACCCTTCCTTGGGGAAAAAATTGCCTCCTTATCAGTGTTCACATTTTACTTGCTGCAGTTAATTTTTAACAAATACTGGGAAGTGAAAATGGCATCCATTTAGTTCATACCCAATTCAGCATCTGAAAACATGTACTGTGACTTTAACATGATAAGTTCAAATAAAATAAAATATTTAAAGGGTACAAATTATAGTAATCCTCAGTTTTCTGATTATCTCCATAGCGCTATAGTCAGACTTTCTTAGGGTGCATTAAATGAGCTTTACAAGATTGTACAACAAACATACCCAGGATATGGTAACACAGAGGCAAAACAGCTGGCCACCCCAGTCCTCAAAATGTATTCAGTTATCCTTGTGTAAGGCAGCTGGGTTTTTTTGTACCTTCTATTATTAGTCAGTAGGGATGATTTACTAGTAAGTTCCCTGAAAAATAAAACACTGCTGAGTATTTTTTCATGAGAATGGAGTTATCAAGGATGATCATCAAAAATAATTAGCTTCTACAGGAAGAGCACTGACCAATCAGATCAGGCACTAATGTGAGCAATGCCAGTGCAGATTGGATGAATTCCAAGCCTATCTTAGACATACCCAGAAAGTCAGGCAGAGCTCAGGTTACTGGACAATGAAAATGTTGTCATTAAGACGGCAGATTGAGTTTAGTGCAATCCCATGGATTGATCTTCCTAAGGGTTGCTTGTGCTTTTTGGGGTCTTGTTGAGAAAGTTTTTACCTGTGCCTATGTGTTCAAGTGTTGGTCCTATGCCCTCTTCAAGTAGCTGCAAGGTCTCTGGTCTGATGCCCTGGCCAGCGGGGGTTGGGAATGGAGACCGAGGCAGCTTAACCTAAAGGAATGAAGGAGGCAAACAAGGGGCGCGAAGAAAGAACGGAGGCAAGACAGGATTCTGATCAAGCCTCAATCTTTATTAACGAAGGGGCTGCTTAAATAGTTAGAGGTGAGGGGTGGGGTCAGAGGGATCAGGTAAGCTTGTGTGGGCTTGCATGATTGGTCAAGATTGACTGTGTCTTTATCAGGTAAGGGCCTCAGCAAGATAACAGATAGAACCGGTTTTTGCATAATCTCTGTGGCTGCTGAGGAGGAGTTTCCTCAAAGTGTAAATTCCAACTCTGATCAGCCTCCCTGCCCCGGACAGTCTGACTTGCAGGTCCTTGATCCACCTTGAGTTGACTCTTGTGCAGAGTGAGAAAGTGGGGTTTATTTCCAGTTTCCTGCATATGGCTAACCAGTTTTGCCAACACCATTTGTTAAAGAGGCTATCCTTTTTCCAGTGTATATTTTTGGCTCCTTTGTCAAAAATCAGTTGACTGTAAGTCTGTGGGTCTGTTTCTGA
>PVLC010023888.1:8182-25323 GCA_004027655.1 Graphiurus murinus | reverse complement strand
GGGGAAGCCTTAGGGTTTCTGTAGAACTACATTAGGTAGTACTTTGGCAGAAATTCTAGGATTTCAGTCAGTGGTGTGTCTGTGAATGAAGGTCTCTCTCTGTTAGGCAGGTATTCTTCATAGGCTGAGGAGGTAATGTTTCCATCTTTTATGTGTGAGGCATCATTTACATACATGATGCATGGTCCATAAACCTCTACTATAGGCACTTGGGGAACTTTATGGAAAAACGATACTCAGGATGAAGCCACGTAGCATATATATATATATATATATATATTTTTTAAGAGCTACGTTGGTTTGGGAACTAACTACTCATAGAGAATATCAATCAGTCCCATAAGACAGCACCAACTGTAGTATTCCTGCAGAAAGGTCAGCTGTACAAAGTGATGTAAATTTTTTAATTATGTTTAATCAGATTATAAAGACTTTGGAACACTTGCCCATTCCTACTAAAAACATGTTGGAGGAAAGCAAAGTACTTCCAATTATTCAGCGTTGGTCTCAGACAAAGACTGCCGTACCTCAGTTGAGTGAAGGTGATGGGTATTCCAGTGAGAATACGTCGCGTGCTCATACGCCACTCAACACACCTGATCCTTCCACCAAGCTGAGCGCAGATGCTGACACAGACACGCCCAAGAAACTTATGTTTCGCAGACTGAAAATTATAAGTGAAAATAGCATGGACAGTGCAATCTCCGATGCCACCAGTGAACTGGAAGGCAAGGACGGCAAGGAGGAACTTGACCAGCTTGACAGCGTCACTGTGGAGGAGGAGGAAGAGCTGCAGCCACAGACGCTGCTCCCTCCGCAGCTGCTTGAACCCGGGGTGGAGAGTGAAGCCGCCATGGAGACCAGCAAGCTGCCCACCCCTGAACCTGAGGCCGACCCCGAGGGAGAGCTCAAAGAGAGTGGTGTCGCAAAGCTGGAAGAGCCTGTTGCTGAGGAAACACCATCCCAAGATGAAGAGGAGGGCGTGTCTGATGTGGAGAGTGAGAGGAGCCAAGAACAGCCAGATAAAACAGTGGATATAAGTGATTTGGCCACCAGACTCCTGGATAGTTGGAAAGACCTAAAGGTAAGAAAACACTGTGTTCACTGTAACCTGAATTATTCAAGTGTAGAGTTCTGCAAACCCAAGTCAAATTGACTACTTTTCTAGCCATGTATATTTCTCAATAATGGAATACCATCTCTCTTATTATCAGCTAATGATAAACGTGTCTCAGATGCCCTCTGTAGTCTTGGCAGGAGTCATACCAGCCAAACTAATGTGCACATGCTCCTTTTCCCTCATTTAGAAACAGCACAGTGGTGACTTCTATCATCAAGTGCTCCTCACGTGAAAGACAAATAGTCCTTTGAGTAGCAAACCTGCGATTCTGTTTGTAATGAAAAAAGTTAATGTTTAAATAATTGGAAATAAATTTATTGGGTTAATACAAAATTAAAAATAATTGGAAAACCAGGTAATTTAGAAACTTCTCATCAAAAATGAGTGTGAATTTTTATTCTAGAAAAACAACTTTATGGAGGTAATTGGTATTCATTTCCATTATTGCTTCTGAAATAAGTCTGCTTTTAAATGCCTGTTTCTTTGGACAAAGGATAGTATCTATAGGAAAAATAGAAAGGCCTGAAACCCTTATGCCTATACATATGTAATCTTTTGTTAAAGAATATAGTAAGATGTTTAGGATTTGCTTTGCAGAAAATCCAGTCTGGGTGTTGGATAAACACAAGAGTATATAACGAGCTGAGCCTATGAGAGGCCTGGTAACATTCCCATTGTAATTCTCTGGATCTGGAATCTGGGTGTAGGTCTAGAGGACCCTGTGGGAACAGGTTACTTCCTAGCTTCTATTTTTCTGTTCCTCCTTTCTTCTGCCAGAGGTGAACCAATCAGATTAACCAGCAATTCAGATGTATTTACAGCAAGATGAAATTACAAGGCTCACTCATTAGATCCTGTGATTAGACCCAGTGGAACTGGCCTTACTCTGAACAAAACCAAGTAGTTGGTTGGTTATACACTGTGCTTCCTATTTGTTGTGTTGAGACACTTTAAGTATGGTGTGTTTTCAGCTTTTGTTTGCTGATTCGCGCTCCTACTCATGTTACTCTTTCTTCACTTAAAATTCAGCATAAACTCAGCCTTATTTATCTGACCTTTTGTGAACATAAAGGAAGCATTCATAGTAAGTCTGCTTAAGAGACGATGTGTGAACCGCAGGAGTTAGGACTGCAGTCAGTTGGAAGAGATGCTGGGATGGTCACTAGGTGAATTTGTACTTAAAAGGCCTGCTTTGTGACAGCAGAGAACCCTAAAAAAAGCCCCTCTTTTGTTTGGACGTAGAAATGGAGACAAGTACACAAGTGGACATAGAAAAGCCTTTACTGTCATAGTTGCCGAGTTCCCTCTAGTTCCTATTCTGGGGATTGAATCCAGGGGCACTTGACTATTGAGCTCTACCCTCACCCCTTCTTATTTTATTTCTGAGACAGGGTTTTCCTAACTTGCCTAGGCTGGCTCCAAACTTGGAATCTTCCTGCCTCCCTCTCCCAGGTCATGGAGATTACAGGTGTGCACCACCACACCCAGTTCAGCCATCTTTTTACAGAAGGAGAATGAGTGGGATTATAGACCCAGTCATTTACCTGGGAAGTCTCTAGTTAACATAAGTTTTTAAATTGCTAAGATACAGTCATCATGAACAGGTCTTTTCTTTCTTTCTTTCTTTTTTTTTTTTTTGCGGTACTGGGGATTGAACTCAGGGGCATTCTACCTCCGAGCTACACCCCCAGCCCTATTATTGTATTCTTTATTTTGAAACCGAGTCTCACTAAGTTGCGGAGTGCCTCACTAGGTAGCTGAGGCTGGCCGGGAACCCGGATCCTCCGGTCTCAGCCTCCCGAATGCTGGGATTACAAGCGTGCGCCACCACGCCCGGCTAGGTCTTTTCTTAAAATGTGTTAAAAGTAAATATTCTTCATTCTCTGCATTAATAGTCTTTTTGTAATTGTAAAGGTATGAATTACTCTCTAGGATATATTTAACCTCATTAGATGTAACTAGGGTAAACTCACACTCTGGACACAGTTTTCAGCGCTGCAAAAGTATTTCTTTCCCTTAGCCTCCCCATGCCTGTCTGAAAGATCAGAGCAGTTTTACAGGAAAAGGTTGATGATCCTTTTGACATGAGGTCTAAAATTTTATTTATACTTTATATATGCCTTTCTTATCCTTCATATTTTGAGTTTATCCTGGTGGCTAGGAGCCATTTAATAAAATCCTCCTTTCTTCCTCAAACTGTAGTTTGCTCTGGAACTGCATTACTGAGAAGTGTATTTACTTAACTTTGAATTGTGATGTTTTGTTACACATTGGTGCTGTTACACATTGGTTCTTAATTTCTCTATCATTCTAATTAACATTTACTATGGCTCTGATTTCTAAACTCACTATGGTTGTCCTTTTTAAAAAGATACTTTAGATAGCATTTAAGCAGAAATCTGAAATCAGGAACCCATAAATTTGATCATGTTTTAGAGAAACACATGGACCTAATTTGACTATCCTGTATCCATACCATCCCGGCACTGAAAGAGTTAACTACTTCTGTCTGACTTCCACCTATGCCTTCAAGTAGACAATGGCTGAAAAGAAAATGCCTTAACTCAGCCAGCCTTTATTAAGCATCTGTTGCCAGCGCAGTGTTAGTTGCTGACACTTGATCTAAGATCATACTAAAAACGCACTGATCTGCGATTGTGGTTATGTTAGCCACTCCAAGTCTCCTGACCTTCTGGGGCCACGGTAACATTGCCGAACATGTTCCCCTCGCCTTTCCACATTGGATGGAGTGAAGAACTGCAAGGGATTGCTTCAGATTCCTTAGTCTTGGTTTTGCTGTGAAGGCAGACTAGGGATCATCAGTAAATGAAAGAGGGTGGGAGGGAAGGGAATGAAGCTTCATGATTACTCTTTGTCCTCCCACGTCTGATGATGATCCCCTTGTAACTTGAACCATTTCCATCTAGCTTCTCAGGGCAGCAAGGAGCTTGTTAACATCACCAGCTGACCATGTGTCTCCTTTTCTCAACTCCATTTCCAACTTCGTGCTGAAGAAAAACAAGAACCTAGCGTGCATTCTGTGAAGAAACAGGAAGATGGTTGGGAAGTTGGATGATGCATGAAAAATATAATAGGTGAAAAGAGGACAGAGGTGGTTAACTCACTGGCGCCGGCGTTATTTTGGTGCGTCCATTGCCGACAATGGATGTCGTTCCGGGAAAATCCCTACTTCTGGCGAGAAAGGATTAAGTGAGCTACTTTTTCTATACCTATATACACAGGACCATTGCCTTGAGTTCCCAAGGCTTACACACCTTGACTCCTAAAATAGACTCAACCAGAAACATCACCTAGCACATTGTTACTTATGAGCATGTATTCATTTTCATGTGCAGATTTACTGGCCTACATTTTCAGTGGGATATGTGCATATATTTCTGTTTGCAAAAGGAATTATTGTACATCATCCCTCATGCTGAAAATATAGCCTAAATTTCACAATACAAAGGAACTGATTTCAAGTGATGACTCATTATAACTTAACTGGAAATCTTCATCCATTTGGATCATGTGAAGAGGAGGTAAGGTTCCAATGAACTTGGCAATTTCAGTTGCTATTAAACACCAAGAGGTTGTCAGTGGCTCCATGGCATCCCTTATAAACACCGATATCACAGGATGTGTAACTCTCCTCAAAGTGATGTCTGGACAATTCCACTTGCACCTGGATAAGATGATTTGGGGATAGCATTCCCTGTGCTTTGACGTTGAGTTCTTTCTTATAAAAACAATTCTTACTCTTCTCTTACTTCATCTTTATCCAGACATTAGCTTTCATTTTGAAACAGGCTGGGTGCAATGGCACACACCTGTAATCCCAGTTTTTGGGAAGTTGAGACAGGAGGATTACAGATTTGAGGCCAGCCTCAGAAATTTAGCAAGGATCTCAGCAACTTAGTGAGACAGTGTTTCAAAACAAAAAATAAAAAGGGCAAGGAGTGTAGCTCAGAGGTAGAATCTTCCGAGTCCAATTCCCAGTACCAAAAAATAAAAAATAGTTTTCAAGGCAAATGCTGTATTTAATTTTCTAAGCATAAGCACATGTCTACAATCCCAGGACTCAGGAGGTTGAGACGGGAGGATTGCAAGTTCGAGGCCAGCCTAGCCTCAGCAACTTGTGAGACTCTGTTTGAAAATAAAAAAATTTGAAAAGAACAGGTCTGGTGGTGTAGCTCAGGGTTAGAATGCCCCTAGGTAGCCGGGCATGGTAGCGCACGCTTATAATCCCAGCATTCGGGAGGCTGAGACCGGAGGATCTGGCTTCGCAGCCAGCCTCAGCTACCTAGTGAGGCACTCCACAACTTAGTGAGACTCGGGGTTTCAAAATAAAGAATAAAAAATAGGGCTGGGGGTGTAGCTCGGAGGTAGAATGCCCCTGAGTTCAATCCCCAGTACTGCAAAAAAAAAAAAAAGAAAAGAATGCCCCTAGGTTCAATCCTCAGGACCACACAAAAAACTAAGCATAAACTCTATAGAAAGTTAATAAAAGGCTGGATGTGGTGGCGCATGCTTGTAATCCCAGTACTTGGGAGGCTGAGACAGGAGGATCACAGGTTCGGAGCCAGCCTCAGCTACTTAGGCCTTCTGCAACTTAGTGAGACTGTTTCCAAATAAAGAATAAAAAAAATAGGGGTTGGGGTACAGCTCAGAGGTAGAACGCCCTGGGGTTCAATCCCAGTACTACAAAAAAATAAATACAAAGGACTGGGTTTGTAGCTCACAGGTAGAAAGCCCCTGGGTTTTACAATAATTTTAAGGTTCTTGGTACAGTAAGAGAATATTCTATATCTTTGATGATCAAAATTACTTATCCTGGTTTTTTGTTTTGTTTTAAATTAGGCTAGGTGTCATGACATTCTTGCAATCCTAGCTACTCAGGAGGATCATGAGTTCAAGACCAGCCTGGGCAACTTAGTGAGACCTATCTCAAAAGACAAAATAACAAGGGATGGCAACGTGGCTCAGTGATACAGCATCCCTGGATTCAGTCTCTAATACCACAAAATTAAATAAGTAAATAGATAAATGCCATCAAAGAATGCTGTTTTAGGTACTACTGCCTTAAAAAAAGCTTTTATAAGCCAGGCATGGTGGTGCATGCTTGTAATTCCAGAGCTTAGGAGTCTGAGACAGGAGGATCGCAGGTCTGCCACAAGCCTCAGCTGCTTAGTGAGGCTCTCCAATTTAGCAAGATCTCTGTTTCGAAAATACAAAGTAAAAAATTGGACGTGGAGTGTAGCTCAGAGGTAGAATGCCCCTGGGTTCAATCCCCAGTACCACATTAAAAAAAAAAAAAAAAAGCTTTTATAAGTCTGGTGTGGTAGCATGTGCCTTTAATCCCAGTATATAAGATGGGAGGATTAAGGTTTGAGGCCAGAATCAGCAACTTGAGATCCTATTTCAAAATAAAAAGTACAGGGAGTATAACTTGAAGATAGAATACCCCTGGGTTCAATTTCCCAGTACCAAAAATAAAAAAGCGTTTAAGCTTTTACAAGTATCTCATTTGGTAAAAGGCAAAAATGGTCTAAAAGTCATTAATGGTACATTTTGTTATCACATAAAATACTTTCTCATGAGATGGCCACATTGGAAGGCTGAGGCTGGAGGATCACAGGTTCGAGGCCAGCCTCAGCGACTTAGCAAGACCTCATTTCTGAATTTAAAAAAATAGGCCTAGAAGTGTAGCTCAGAGGTAGCATGCTCCTGGGTTCAATCTCCAGCACCGCTCAAAAAACAAAACAAAACCAGAGGACAAAAAATTTTCATCAGCCAGGTGTTGGTGGCACAGGCTTGTAATCTTAGTACTTGGGAGGCTGAGACCAGAGGATCCGTGTTCGAAGCCAGCCACAGCTACTTAGTGAGGCTCTCCGAAACTTAGTGAGACCCTGTTTCAATATAAAGAATAAATAGGCTGGGTGTGGTGGCCCATGCTTATAATCCCAGCATTTGGGAGGCTGAGACCAGAAGATCCGGGTTCTCGGCCAGCCTCAGCTACCTAGTGAGGCCCTCTGCAACTTAGTGAGACCCTGTTTCAAAATAAAGAATAAAAAAATAGGGCTGGAGGTCTAGCTCGGAGGTAGAATGCCCCTGGGTTCAATCCCCAGTACCGCAAAAAAAGAAAAGAAAAAAAGAATAGGATGGGGGGTGTAACTCGGAGGTAGAATGTCCCTGGGTTGAATCCCCAGTACTGCAGGGAAAAAAAAAGACTCATCAAACCAGGGGTTGCTACGCGTGATAACAAACACCTTTAATCCCGGTGCTTGGGAGGCTGAGACAGAAGGATTGCAGGTTCGAGGACAGTTTCAGCAATGTAATGAGAACTTGTTTCAAAATATAAAGGACTGAGGGTGTAGCTCAGAGGTAGAACGTCCCTGGATTCAGTCTCTAGTACCACAAACAGGCAAATGCACCCCAGGGGTTGATCAAATCTGACCCTCATTGCCTGTTTTAGTTTTTTTGATACCGGGAATTGAACTTAGAGGCATTCTACCTCCAAGCTACACCCCCAACCCGATTTCATTTCTTATTTGGAAACAGGGTCTCACTAGGTTACTAAGAGTCTTGCGAAGTTGCTGAGGCTGTCTTTGAACCTGCAATCCTCCTGTCTCAGCCTCAAGTACTGGGAGTGCAAGTGTGCATCACCACACCCGGCTCCCTTGCTTGTTTTTTTTGTGTGTGTGGTACTGGGGATTGAACTCAGGTGCATTCTACCTCCGAGCTATATCCTTGAAACAGGGTCTCACTAAGTTGTGGAATGCCTCTAGGTAGCTGAGGCTGGCCTTGAACCTGGATCCTCAGATCTCAGCCTCCCAAATGCTAGGATTACAAGTGTGCCACCACACCCGGCTCCCATTGCTTGTTTTTAATCAAATGTTTTGTGTTTTAAACCCAGGCATGCTCATTCATTTACATGCTGTCTGTGACTGCTTTTGCCACATAGTGATGAAGCTAAGTAGTTGCCACAAAGACAGGATGGTTCACATAATATTGATCATCTTGCCCTTTACAGAAAGCATGTGAACACCTGTTCTGAATGGTAAAGTACAAATTCTGACTGCTCTCAACATTCTGGTTTTGAGTGAAGTCATTTTCACATTAGTCTTTTTGGGTGAGATCTTATAATTCCATTTCCCTAAAGACATAATAATTAGGTTTCTATTGCCCATGAAGTTCATTTAAAATGAAAGTTCTGAGCCGGGCGTGGCAGCACATTTGGGAGGCTGAGACTGGAGGATCCGGGTTCGCGGCCAGCCTCAGCTACGTAGTGAGGCACTCTGAAACTTAGTGAGACCTGTTTCAAAATAAAGAATAAAAAATAGGGCTGGGGCTATAGCTCGGAGGTAGAATGCCACTGAGTTCAGTCCTCAATACCACAAAAAAACCCCAAAAAAACCAAAAAGAAAGTTCTGACTTCGTTAAGGAAAAGTTACTTTAAGTAATTTGGATGTAAGACTGCCTGAGAAGTGGGAGAATAGTAAACATTACCAGCTGTGCATGCTGGTGCACACCATAATCCCAGTACAGCTTCACGGCCATCCTCAGCATCTTAACGCCCTCTGCAGCTTAGTGAGACCCTGTTTGAAAATAAAATACTGCTGGGGGTGGAGCTAAGAGGTAGAATGCCCTGGGTTCATTCCCCAGTACAAAAAAAAGATTTCTAGGTTAGAAGAGGAATTTTGTTCTTCCATCAGGGTTATGATAAAGTCAATCTGAAATTTAAGAAACTTCTTTTTTGGTACTGGGGATTGCCTAGGGACATTCTACCACTAAGCTGTAACCTCACCCCCCCCCCCCTTTTTTTTTTTCGGTACTGGGGATTGAACTCGGGGGCATTCTACCTCCGAGCTATACCCCCAGCCCTATTTTTTATTCTTTATTTTGAAACAGGGTCTCACTAAGTTGCGGAGTGCCTCACTAGGTAGCTGAGGCTGGCCGAGAACCCGGATCCTCCGGTCTCAGCCTCCCAAATGCTGGGATTACAAGCGTGCGCCACCACGCCTGGCTCCCTTTTTATTCTTTATGTTGAAATAGGACCTTGCTAATTTGCTGAGGCTGACCTTGAACCTGCAGTCCTTCAATCTCAGCTTCCCAAGTACTGGGATCACAGATGTGCACCACCACCACACCCAGTTCTTAAGAGACATTTTCAGTGTAGATTAAGGTAGTATAATTTTGTGTTATATGTAACCATAATGAAAATATATTTTCCTCCTTAATATTTGAAACTTTTGCTGGATATAGTGGTGCACACTTACAATCCCAGTACTTTGAAGGCTAAGACAGGAGGATGGCAGGTTCAAGGCCAGCCTCAGCAACTTAGTGAGGTCCTCTGCAACTTAGCGAGACCCTGTTTCTAAATTAAAAATAAGCTGTGCTTGATGGCACATGCCTGTAATCCCAGTACTTGGGAGGCTGAGGTAGGAGGATCACAAGTTGGAGGCCAGCATCAGCAACTTAGCGAGACCCTATTTCAAAATAACAAAGTAGAAGCCAAGTGTGGTGGCACAGGCTTGTAATCCAAGTACTTGGGAGGCTAAAACAGGAGGTTTGTAGGTTTGAGGACAGCCTCAGCAACTTAGGCCCTCAAAACTTAATGAGACCCTGTTTCAAAGTAAAAGAATAAAATAGGGCTGGGGTGTAGCTCAGAGGTAGAATTTCCCTGGGTTCCATCCCCAGTACCACAAAACACACACACACACACACCACCACCACCACCACCACCACCACCACCAACAACAACAACAACAAAAATATAGAAAGGGCTAGGAGTGTGTCTTAAATAAAAAAACAGGGCTAATAGTGTGTCTTTAATAAATAACAAAATAGAAAGGGCTAGGAGTGTAACTTGGAGGTAGAATGTTCCTGAGTTCAATATCCAGTGCTAAATAACAATAATAAAAATAAATAGGCCAGGAATCTAACTCAGAATGTCCCTAGGTTTAATTTTCAGCACTAAAAATAAACTATCTGAAACTTATATGTATGTTTGTATTTATGGTACTGGGATTACAGGTATATGTAACCATACCCAGCTTCACTTTAATTCTAGTATAAATTCGGGCTCAAAAACTCCAGTAATAATATCCTATGTTCTACGTAATCCACATTTCAGTCATAAATATAGAGATAATTTGACTCTAATCCTTCGTTCAGTTTCCCGATATTAACATTTTGCCAAGCTTTTTTTTTTCTGAAATTGTTTTAGTAAGTTAGTGATACAATGTTCCATTGCCCCTAGGAATTTTGTATTTACTAAAAACAAAGACATTCTCTTAAGTGACATTAGTATACTTATCAAAATCAGTAAATTATAGTGATACTATACTATTATTTCATCATAGACTCCATACACATTTTGTAAGTTATTCATATAATGTTCATTTTAGCAAAACAATTTTCTGAGAATCTAGAGTGCAGTCTTAATTGATTTATGTCTCTTTTTATATAATTTAATATGGAATCATTTCCCAGTATCCCTTTTTCTTTTGTAAACTTAACATTTTTTAGTATTTTTGAATTTTACAAAAATTCCTCATTCGGAGTTTATCTGAAGTTGTTTTGTTGTTGTTTGAATTCAGATTACATCTTTTTGGCAGGAACATTACAGTAGTGTCTTTCACAGGATAGTAATTTGTCCCATTACTGGCATTGTCCACCTTGGTCACTCGATTAAGGTGTTGTCTGCTAGACTTTTCCAGTGTAAAGTTACTATTTCTCCCTTTGTAATGAAAAAATATCACATACAAGCAGTTTTGGAAACATGTAAATATTGTTTTTCATCAGCTTTATCCAGTAGACTCAGCATTCAGTGATTACCTGAATCCAGTGATGACTGCTGAATGGCCGTCATTCTGATCTATCACTCTTTTTTTTTTGTTTTTTTGGCGGTACTGGGGATGGAACCCAGGGGCATTCTACCTCTGAGCTACACTCCCAGCCCCTATTTTTTATTCTTTATTTTTGAAACAAGGTGTCACTAAGTTGTGGAGTGCCTGAGGCTGGCCAAGAACCCGAATCCTCCAGTCTCAGCCTCGAAAGTACTGGGATTACAAGTGTGCGCCAACGCTTGTAATCCCAGCATTCGGGAGGCTGAGACCGGAGGATCCGGGTTCGCGGCCAGCCTCAGCTACCTAGTGAGGCACTCTGCAACTTAGTGAGACCCGGTTTCAAAATAAAAGAATAAAAAATAGGGCTGAGGGTATAGCTCAGAGGTAGAATGCCCCTGAGTTCAATCCCTAGTACCGCAAAAAAAAAAACAAGTTTGCGCCACCACGCCGGGCTCTCGTCTGTCTTTGTGTTTATTGGTTGGTGTACTGTAAGAGGAAGCAAGAGCTTTACTTGCTTTCCCACTTATTTTTTTATTTGTTATGTTTAGCCTCATGGAGTCTTGTCTTATGCAGTGGATTATGATCCATGCATTCCATTCTTTGATGCTTAAACTGCCCCATATTTGGCCAGTGGAAACCTCAGAGTTGGCTCTGTCATTTTGACATGTCTCCGTTATTTCTTAAACTTCCGGCATAGCATGCTGTTCCAGGTTCATCTTGTACTTGCCCTTCCGAGCCCTAGAGTCAGCCATTTCTCCAAGATGCTCTGGTTCCTGGTGGTAAGAAACAGTGTTTTAGAACCAATAGTGGGCTTAGATAAAGTCAGGGCTGCTGGGGACATTGCTTCCAGGAAGCAGACTGTGTGGACGTATGTATGTCTCTGTACATGCGATGCACCCGATCCCTCCTTTCTTGCTGTTAACGTGAGACTATACCCTCTAAGGAACCTTTTGTGCTTCCTTCTGTGTTGTCCTCTGGCCATCTCTTCAAAAGCTTATATTTTAGCTGGGTGTGGCGGTGCATGTCTGTAATTCTAGTACTTAGAAGGTTGAGAAAGGAGGGTTGCAGGTTCAAAGCCAGCTATAGCAATTTAGGGAGACCCTGTTTCCAAATTAAAAGAAAAAAGTAGGGCTGGAGGTGTGGTTCAGAGGTAAAATGCTCCTGGGTTCAACCCCCAGCACCACCAAAAAAAGAAAAAAATTTCTTGGAGCACCCGAGATTTCTTTTGTCCTCCATGGTAGGTAGGTCACACCATCTCTTCTTTGCCTCGTGTAATTCGGGCCCCTGTCGTTCTTCTTAGACTCTTGCAACAGCCTCCTATTTGTCCTTGTTCCAATTCTTTCTCCCTTCATGCTGTCCTTCATTGTGCTATGGCATTACCTTTTAACAACGCAGATGGGATTAATAGGAATCCTAGTAGTGTCACAGAGACCCCCTACTTGAAGCCTTTCACCGGTAGTGTGGGAGCTACTTCCATATCTGTTTAACCTTCTTGCCGGTACATATTCAGTGCTTGAGTCATGTGTCTGCTTGTGTGTGTTCACTTATGTGTCTTTGGACATACTCTTCTCCTTGCTTGAAACAGTTTTTTTTTTTAAAAAAAAATCTTCCTTTACTTAGATTTACAGTTGCAGCTCATTCTTTGTGATGCCTTTTTCTTTTCTGTGTTTCTATATAATGTAGTAATCTTAACATATTATACAATTAATTTTCTTTTTTTTTTTTTTGGTGGAACTGGGGGATTGAACCCAGCGGCATTCTACCTCCAAGCTATACCCCCAGCCCTATTTTTTATTCTTTATTTTGAAACAGGGTCTCACTGTGTAGTTGAGGCTGGCTACAAACCTGCAATCTTTCTGTCTCAGCCTCCCAGGTACTGGGATTACAAATGTGTACCACTAACACTGTTTTTTTACTTTTTTTTTTTTTTCTTTGTGGTACTGGGGATTGAACCAGGGGCTTTCTACCTCCAAGCTACATCCCCAGTCCTATTTTTTATTCTTTATTTTGAAACAGGGTCTCACAAAATTGCAGAGAGCCTCACTAAGTAGCTGAGGCTGGCTGCGGACCCGGATCCTCCGGTCTCAGCCCTCCTAACTACTGGGATTACAAGCGTGTGCCACCACGCCCGGCTCCCAAGTCATATTTTTATTCTTTCTTTCTTTTTTTTTTTTGGCACTGGAGATTGAACCCAGAGGCATTATACCTCCAAGCTATACCCCCAGCCCAATTTTTTATTCTGTATTTTGAAACAGGGTCTCACTAAGTTGTGGAGGGCCTCACTAAAAAGCTTAGGCTGGCTGAGAACCTGGATCCTCTGGTCTCAGCCTCCCAAGTACTGGGATTACAAGTGTGCGCCACCACACCGGGCTTCCATATTTTTATTTTTTATTTATTTATTTATTTATTTTTGTGGTACTGGGCATTGTACTCAAGGGCGTTCTACCTCAGAGCGATACCCCCAGCCCTATTTTTTAGTCTCTTTATTTTGAAACAGGGTCTTACTAAGTTGCGGAGAACCAGATCCTCCAGTCTCAGCCTCCCAAATGCTGGGATTACAAGCATGTGCCACCATGCCCAACTTCCATATTTTTATTCTTTTTTTTTTTTTGCGGTACTGGGAATTGAGCTCAGGGGCATTCTACCTCCGAGCTATACCCCCAGCCCTATTTTTTATTCTTTACTTTGAAACCGGGTCTCACTAAGTTGCGGAGTGCCTCACTAAGTAGCTGAGGCTGGCCGCGAACCCGGATCCTCCGGTCTCAGCCTCCCAAATGCTGGGATTACAAGCATGCGCCACCACGCCCGGCTCTTATTCTTTATTTTGAAACAGCATCTCACTAAGTTGTGGAGGGCCTCACTAAGTAGCTGAGGCTGGCTGCAAACCTTTGATCCTCGGGTCTTAGCCTCCCAAGTACTGAGATTACTAACGCGCACCTCCATGCCTGGCCCTAATTTTCTGATGTGTGGTATTGGGTATTGAACCCAGAGACATTCTCTCTCCCAGCTACACCCCCCAATCCTTTTTATTTTTCATTTTTGAAATGGTCTTGCTAGATTGTTGAGTGTCTTGCTAAGTTGCTGAGGCTGGTCTCAAACCTCCTAGTCTCTTTTCTCAGTATCCCAGGTACTCAGATTACAGCCATGAGCCACTACACTCATCTTTTTTTTTTTTGGTATACTGTTAGCCAGACATGGTGTGCACGCTTGAAATCCCATCATTTGGGATCCGGGTTCACAGTCAGCCTCAGCTACCTAGTGAGGCACTCCTCAACTTAGACCCTGTTTAAAAATAAAGAATAAAAAATAGGGCTGGGGTTATAGCTCGGAGGTAGAATGACCCCCTTGAGTTCAAACCCCAGTACTGCAAAAAAAAAAAGGTATACTGTTGTACTTTTAATTTGCATTTCTTTTATGCATCAGGAATGGTATGCCTTTCTGTTTCTATTTTGTCTTCATAAAGACTCATATTCTTTGCCCATTTTTCTAAGTGGCTGAAAACTGAAAATAGATCTGACTAGTTTTCATTTCTTGGGAGCCCAGCCATTGAAGTTAAAGGAAAATGTCTACTCTTGAGGTTTTTTTTTTTTAAGTACTGGGATCTGGCCCGCTGAGAACCTGTGATCCTCCTGTCTTAGTCTTTCAAGTACTGGGATTACAAGCATGCACCACCATGCTTGGCTTATCTACCACTTTGGAGATGATTACTTAAGAGTAAAGTTTCAAGGCTTTATCTATTGAATGTTTAGTTGTTGAATTTATGTACATGTATGTATTACTAATATCTACTGGGTAATTGATTTTCCAAAGCTTTTCCCATCACTCAGAAATGGTTACATTTTCTAACATGGTTCAGTGCACACTGTTGATAATTATGAGATGTGCAGGGATGTGTAGTCAGCAATAGACATGTTCTTAGCATGCACAAGGCCCTGGGCTCAAGCCTGAGCACCAAAAAAAAAAAAAAAAAAAGTTCAAGGTATCACTGCATCTATTTCTAGCTTACAGTGTCTTTCCATTGACGTCTGATACTATTTTAATTCATTTATTGTTGTGGGTGCTCCAAGCCCCCTCTACCTGGTGACAGCAGTGTCTTTTAGTGCTAAGCAATTTACTTGTTTCTCTGATAACTTTCTTCCCCTCAGTTTTCTTTCTCTTCACTTTCTGAAATTTCTAATGTAAGATACAGAACTTCTAGCAGCAATCTTTTTCCTTTTTTTTTTTTTTTCATATTAGGAGATTGAACTCAGCTTCATTCTACCTCTGAACTACACCTCTAGCTCTGTTTTATATTTTATTTTGAAACAGTATCTCCCTAAGTTACCATGCATGCTGGCGGCAAACCTGTGATCCTCCTATCTTAGCCTCCCAAATACTGTAATTCTTTGATTTCTTTTTTTTAATCTCCCATTTTTCTCTTGACTTTTTTTTTCTTGTGTTTATCAAGCAATCCAAAAATTGATTTTGAGCTTTTGACTGAAAGGAAGAGATTGTCCATAGAAAGGTTATTTGAAGCATTAAAAAACGTTGCAAGCCAATTTGGTGGCATATGCTTATTATACCAGTATTTGGGAGGCTGAGACAGGGTCAAGACCAGCCTCAGCAACTTAGACCTTGTTTTAAAATAAAATAGGATCCGGACGGGCATGGTGGTGCATTACTTGTAATCCCAGTACTTGGGAGGCTGAGACAGGAGGATCACAGGTTCACAGCCAGCATCTGCTACTTATTGAGGCCCTCTGCAACTTAAACCCTGTTTCAAAATAATAAAAAGTAGGGCTTGAAGAATGCCCCTAGATTCAATCCCTAACACCTCCCCCCCTCAAAAAAAGTAACTTTTACATCCAGAGTTACTGCCAATGAAGCCAACTCAGACCATCATTCTCTACGGTGGACTCTGTGGTCTGTGGGTGTGACATCATTCCCAACAGATTTCCATGTCACTCAGACTAACAAATACTGCCTATCCACGAGACAGATGATCTTTAAAAGAAGTCACAGTAATCTTCCCATGGCTGGTTTGTTCTCAGCTCTTAAGATTGTGGGATATTGGAGAACTCTAGTTGGGTTTTCAGGACATCACTCTCCAGCTATATGAGTCCAGGAGGAAGGAGTAGATAATCCATCTCCAGCTTGTCTCCAGGCGTGGTGGCACGTGCTTGTAATCCCAGTACTTGGGAGGCTGAGACTGGAGGAGCGAAGGTTTAAGGACAGCCTCAGCAAGTAGTGAGACTTTCATCAACCTAGCAAGACCCTGTTTCAAAATAAAAGTAAAATAGGGGCTGGAGGTATAGCCTGGAGGTAGAATGCCCTGGGTTCAGGCCCCAGTGACAGACAGACAGACACACACACACACACACACACACACTTTCCAGCTTGTATTTTGTATGCAGCCTTGACTTCAGGAGGAGGAGAATCAAGGTAGCCACTTGAGTCTGGGTTGATAGAACTCACTTTCCCATATTGTTGTTGGCCTCTATCTCTGAGCTACTGCCTCCCCCCCCCTTTTTTTGAAACAGGGTCTCACTAAATTGCTGAGGCTGATCTTGAACCTGAGATCCTCTTGTCTTAACCTCTCAAGTACTAGGATTACAGACATGCACAACCATGCCTGACTTGATTTAAACTTCTTTTTTTTTTTTTTGGCGGTACTGGGGATTGAACTCAGAGGCATTCTACCTCTGAGCTACACCCCCAGCCCTATTTTTTATTCTTTATTTTGAAGCCGGGTCTCACTAAGTTGCGGAGTGCCTCACTAGGTAGCTGAGGCTGGCCTCGAACCTGGATCCTCCGGTCTCAGCCTCCCGAATGCTGGGATTACAAGTGTGCGCCACCACGCCCGGCTGATTTAAACTTCTGAATGGAACTAAGAATCTCTTTGAGCAGCATTTCCTCTGGTATATTAACTGCCACCACAGAATGGTCCCCAGCCTGAGGCCTGCATAATGTTACTTCCAACATTTGTTGTTGGTTTTTTTTTTTTTTTTTTTTTTTTTTTTTTTGCGGTACTGGGGATTGAACTCAGGGGCATTCTACCTCCGAGCTATACCCCCAGCCCTATTTTTTATTCTTTATTTTGAAACCGAGTCTCACTAAGTTGCGGAGTGCCTCACTAGGTAGCTGAGGCTGGCCGCGAACCCAGATCCTCCGGTCTCAGCCTCCCGAATGCT
>PVLC010023887.1:0-25237 GCA_004027655.1 Graphiurus murinus | reverse complement strand
GCGAACCCGGATCCTCCGGTCTCAGCCTCCCGTATGCTGGGATTACAAGCGTGCGCCACCACGCCCGGCTCCGCCCTAGGCTTTTGACCTTGGCCTCCTGGAGATGCCACCCTTGGGGGCAGCAGAACATTTGAGAGTTTGGTGGGCAGCCCCGCTTTCTCACCAAGCAGGAAGTCAGGTTGAGGGAACAGGGGTGGACAAGGCGCGGGGGGCAAGCTCGAGCTGGGGCCCTTCTGCTATTTGGAACCCTGAGAAGACTTCCTAGTAGACATCGCATTGGAATTGAGTCTTGGAGAAAGAACAGGTGTGAGCCAAGTAAAGAAGAAAGGAGCCGGGTACTGGGATTACATGCCTGTAATCCCAGTACTCGGGAGGCCGAGGCAGGAGGATTCCTGTAATTTCCAGGCCAGTCTCAGCAACGTAGTTAGACCCTCGGCAACTTAGCAAGATCCCGTTTCAAAATGAAAAATAAAATAGGTCTGGGGATATAGCTCGGAGGTAGAATGCCCCAGGATTCAATCTCCGGTACCAAAAAAGGAAGAGGAAGAGAAGGAGAAGGAAGAGGAGGAGGAGGAAGAGGAGGAGAAGGAGGAGAAGGAGGAAGAGGAGAAGGAGGAAGAGAAGGAGGAAGAAGAGGAGGAAAAAAATGTCCTTGGCCATCGCCAGCCTAGGTTGGATGCTGGGAAGAGAGGCCAGCCTTAGTAAAGGTGAAATATATTGAAAAGACAAAGAAGCACCTTCCAGACGGAAGCAGGGAGTGCAGGCAGGCCTCTTGGGCCTCTCGCCCTGTGGCTCCTCCTTGTGGCCCTGTGGCCCCCGTCACCACCTCTGCTTCCTTCTGGGCACAGAGTCCCCAGCAAAGCTCTTGGCTGCCTACACTCTGCTGTCCAGGTTGCTGAGGGGACATGGCTGGACTGCACGTGACTCCCAGGGACCACACTGTCTGACTTCTTGCCCAACCCCAGGGGTGCTCTAAGCGGTCTGCATCCCCCTGGAGCACAGCAGCTTGACATTTGCAAGCCCTGGCCCACACGGGATCTCTCTGTGCAAATTCCCAAGATGAATGTGCCTGCCTCGGTCAAGGGAGGCGTTCAGCCCTGATCCAGGGCCAATCGGGTGTGTGTGTGTGTGTGTGTGTGTGTGTGTGTGTGTAGCTGGGGTTGGAACCCAGGGGCATTCTACCAGCAAGCTACACCCCAGCCCTATTTTATTCTTTTATTTTTGAAACAGAGCCTCGCTAAGTTGCTGAGGCTGGCCTGGAACTGACGACCCTCCTGCCGCAGCCTCTCAAGTGCTGGGATTACGGGCATGAGCCACCACGCCCAGCTGCATCTGTGAATCTGAAGTGGCACACAGTGGGTATTGCAGGCCATGGGCAGATCCTCCTAGGAAGGGGCTGCAGGAGTTAGGATCCTGGTGGGGGCCAGTAGCACCCTTAAAGGGATAATTTATTTATTTATTTGCATACTGGGGATTGAACCCAGGGGCAGTCTACCTCTGAGCTACACCCCCAGGCCTATTTTTTATTCTTTATTTTGAAACAGGGTCTCACTAAGTTGCAGAGAGCCTCACTAAGTAGCTGAGGCTGGTCCCGAACCTGGATCCTCCGGTCTCAGCCTCCCAAGTACTGGGATTACAAGGATGGGCCACCATGCCTGGCTCAAAGGGATAATTTAAAAGACAGAAGTGAAGCTGGGTGTGTTGGCACACACTTGAAATCCCAGTGCTTGGGAGGCTGAGACTGGAGGATCTGGGTTCTCGGCCAGCCTCAGCTACTTAGTGAGGCCCTTCGCAACTTAGAGAGACCTGGTTTCAAAATAAAGAATAAAAAATAGGGCTGGGGGTGTAGCTCGGAGGTAGAATTCCCCTGAGTTCAATCCCTAGTACCGCAATAAATAAATAAATAAATAAATAAATAAAAATAAAAATTTTTATTTTTTAGAATTAATTTTTAGAATGCCCCTGGGTTCAATCCTCAGTAACACACACACACACACACACACACACACACACACACACACACACACAAAGACAGAAGTGTGAGCAGCTTTAGAGACACAAGAGAAGGTGACATAGCGGGGGACAAGTGACAGTGGGGAAAATGTCACCTCTGGGTGTGAAGAATACGGAGAGAGAGCCATTGCTTCCACACAGGGCGAGCCAGGCCATGCCCGGAAGCTGTGGGTCACGGCCTTGCAGGTGGAAAGGCTCCCCTCTCCCTCCTCTGCCCCCACCTCGCTTGAGTCAAATGTGTCAAGAAGAGGGTCAGCCCAGAAGGAGGGCAACGGAGGGGAGCCCAGCACAGAAAGGCCAGCAGAGTGACCACAGCACAGGAGGAGGACCCAGCCGGAGCGATGCAGGAGGGAGGCCCTGGAGGACATTGTGCTGGACAGCAATGGGAGAGGCCAGGGCCACACAGGGCCTTGGGGGCCCTCAGAGCTTTGAACTTGATTCTGCGGATGCGTGAAGGCCTTGGGGACCGGCCAGCCCGGAGGCCACCGCACACGCTGCCAAAGCAGAAGCCAGAGGACGTTCCAAGGGACGAACTTCAGGCACAGAGAGGGAAACGTTTCCAATGGTGCCTTTCCATGGCCTTTAAATTCCACTGCATCTAGAATGCCTTTTGTTTGCAAGGGATAGAAACCCACTGAAACTAGCATCGGCTGAAAGGGCTCTTGCTTTGGGGAACTTGGAAAACCAGGGCAAAGTTGGTCTCGGGGATTCCAGAAATGCAGAAGATAACAACTTGCAATTCATTCTTTTTTTTTGTGTGTGTGTGTGGTACTGGGGATTGAACCCAGAGGCATTCTACCTCCAAGCTACACCCCCAGGCCTATTTTTTATTCTTTCTTTTGAAACAGGGTGTCACTAAGTTGCAGAGGGCCTCACTAAGTAGCTGAGGCTGGCCGCAAACCCAGATCCTTCAGTCTCAGCCTCCCAAGTACTGGGATTACAAGCGTGCGCCACCACGTCCGGCTCTCTCATATTCTTATTCATAAATTCTATCTCTCTTTCTTTCTCTCTCCCTCTCTCTTTCACACACACACATACCTCATGCTGAAGATCGAACCCAAGACTTGGAGCATGCTAAGCATATACTCTACCACTGAGCTATGCCCTCAGTCCTTCCATTACTCTGTGTCTCTGGGTCTCTGTCTCTCTTTTTTTTGTGTGTGTGGTACTGGGGATTCAACCCAGGGGCATTCTACCTCTGAGCTACACCCCAGCCCTATTTTTATTCTTCATTTTGAAACAGGGACTCACAAAGTTGCAGAGAACCTCACTAAGTAGCTGAGGTTGGCCGTGAACCTGGATCCTCCGGTCTCAGCCTCCCAAGCACTGGAATTACAAGTGTGCGCCACCACGCCTGGCTCTCTTTCCTCTTTTGACTAGACTTCTCACATAGCTCGCTATAGTACAGGGGAAGGAAGAGGCCACGGCTCCCTTGTCCCAGTTTAATGACCCCAGAAGGAAGAGAGAATCCTGTATAAGCACTCATATATAAAGACCCAGGGAAACACTTGATTGGCTGTACTCAAGTCACATGTCTAACCGTGAACCAATCTCTTTGGCTAGTCCATGGGGACTGGCTAGGCCTGTCCAGGACCATGCCTAGGGTGGCACTGGGACTGTCACCAGCACATGAGGAATTGGGGAAGGGCAAGTCACCTCTTTAGAGGAAGGAGGGGACAATGTGAACATGGCAACAGATGTCCACGACACACATCAAGTCAGCACCACTTGCTCACAAGGGGGCTCAGCCAGAAGCCTCTGCTGCAGTGTGGCTCCAAGTGGCAGGTGGAAGGAGGTGGTGGCAAGGGCATCTATTTAGCAAATGATCAAAAAAAAAAAAAAAAAATCCACCCCACAGAAGCAGAAAATACCTAGGCAATTTTTTTTTTTGTGTGGTACTGGGGATTGAATTCAGGGGCATTCTACCTCCAAGCTACACCCCCAGCCCTATTTTTTATTCTTTATTTTGAAACCGAGTCTCACTAAGTTGCGGAGGGCCTCACTAGGTAGCTGAGGCTGGCCGCGAACCCGGATCCTCCGGTCTCAGCCTCCTGAATGCTGGGATTACAAGCGTGCGCCACCACACCCGGCTACCTAGGCATTTCAGACCAGTAAGAGAGCGGGTAGCGGGGCCGTCTCTGCCTGTTCTCCCCGGTCTCTTCTCACAAGCCCCTGATGGTCCCTATCGAGGATCACAATTGCCATTCTTCTTCCAGACACTGTGTAAACAATAATAATGCAGCTATGGGTCCCCCGAGAACCAGCAGTTGATGAGCTCCATGTATCACGGCTCCCGAGGGAGGAGAGAATTGCAGCAGGATGAGGTCATGGAGCCCAGGAAGGGGGGAGGGGAGGGGTCCCTGCCTTCTGCATGTGCCTCCCCCCACTCCTTAATAACCTTGACTCTCCAAAACCCTGATGGTCCCAGGAATCTCTGGACTCCTCCTCCTCCTCCTTCTTCTTTTTTTTTTGTGTTACTGGGGATGGAACTCAGAGGCATTCTACCTCTGAGCTGCATTCTTAGCCCTATATTTAACTCCTTATTTTGAAACAGGGTCTCACTAAGTTGCAAAGGGCCTCATGAAGTAGCTGAGGCTGGCTTCGAACCCATGATCCTCCTGTCTTAGCCTCCCAAGTACTGGGATTACAGGCGTGCGACACATTTGAATCCTGCATTGGTGTGGATGCAAAGGCCGGAATCCTTTCCTGTGCAATGTCTGTAGAGGGGCGGAACTGAGAGAACCCAGCCCCTTCGCCCTCCCTCCTTCCCCCTGCAACAGCCCATGCCTGGGCAGCTAGAACAGCATGGCGCTTGGCGGCTCTATTCCAGGGACCGATGGATGTGGACAGTGAACACAATTAACAAATCTGACGTGGACCGAGCGAAGATCTCTGCTAGTCTTGTAGAACCCACCCTAAATCCCTGTTAGGTAGCCATTAGCATAACCCTATGTTGAGGTGACCAAGGCTTACTGAGTCAGTAGGACAGCAGAAACTTGTATTCAAACTGTGGGTTTTTTTTTTTTTTTTTTTTGCGGTACTGGGGATTGAACTCAGGGGCGTTCTACCTCCGAGCTATACCCTCAGCCCTATTTTTTATTCTTTATTTTGAAACCGAGTCTCACTAAGTTGCAGAATGCCTCACTAGGTAGCTGAGGCTGGCCATGAACCTGGATCCTCCGGTCTCAGCCTCCCGAATGCTGGGATTACAAGCGTGTGCCACCACGCCCGGCTTCAAACTGTGTTTTGCATCTGGAATGCTAAGGATTCCAAACACCTCCATGATCACGTTGGGCCAGTGCAATCCCCAGCTCAATTCCCATCTTCTTATTTTTAATTTATTATTATTATTATTTTTTGCGGTACTGGGGATTGAACTCAGGGGCATTCTACCTCCAAGCTGTACCCCCAGCCCTATTTTTTATTCTTTATTTTGAAATCGGGTCTCACTAAGTTGCAAAGGGCCTAAGTAGATGAGGCTGGCCGAGAACCCGGATCCTCCGGTCTCAGCCTCCCAAATACTGGGATTACAAGGGTGTGCCACCATGCCTGGCTTTGCACCTTTTTCATAAGCCTGGGTGATCCAAGACGGTGATAAAGGTGGTTGACTGTTCGAAGGCCCCCAGGAGTGTTGGGGTGGATGAGGGGGGAAAAATACAGGCTGGGCTCTGCATTTTTCTAGTTCTCACAAAGGCACCATTCCAGTTAGCAGGAGCCCTACCCCTACCCTGGACCTTCCTGGGCCTTTTCAGCTTTTTTTTTTTGCAGTACTGAGGATGGAACCCAGGAGCATTCTATGTCTTGAGCTACACCCCTAGCCCCATTTTATTCTTTACTTTGAAACAGTCTCACTAAGTTGCAGAGGGCCTCACAAGTTGCTAAGGCTGGCTGCGAACCTGCAATCCTCCTGTCTCAGCTTCCCAAGTACTGGGATTACAAGTGTGTGCCACTACACCTGGCTGCCTTTTCAGAATTCTGACAGCACCCACTGTCCCGGCCACTCACATGTCCCATCCCTTAATCACAGGCTGACCTGCATTGTGACCCAGTTGGTTCCCATGACAAAGCCTGTTATCCCCATAACTCATTCAGCATTTTCTTGCTGCTCTTGTTCCTCTTCTTTTTTTTTCGGTACTGGGGATGGAACCCAGGAGCATTCTACCTCCAAACTACACCCTCAGCCCTATTTTTTTATTCTTTATTTTGAAACAGGGTCTAAATTGAGGAAGGCCTAAGTAGCTGAGGCTGGCCACGAACCCAGATCCTCCGGTCTCAGCCTCCCAAGTACTAAGATTACAAGCATGCACCACCACACCTGGCTCTGGTTCCTTCTTCTTAGAATACCCCTCTTTTCCCAGCCACCTCTTCCTTTTCTATTTCATAGAACCCACTGTTCTTTAAAATCCAGCTCAATACTGGGCACGGTGGTGCACACCTTCAATTCCAGTACTTGGGAGTCTCAGACAGAAGGATTTCAGGTTTAAGGGCAGCCTCAGCGACTTAGTAAGACCCTCAGCAACTTAGTGAGACCCTGTTTCAAAATGAAAAATAAAGGGCTGGTGATGTAGGTCGGAGGTAAAGCATCTTTGAGTTCAATATCCAGTACTGCCCCCCTCAAATAAAAAAATCTCCAAGCAGCCCGATATCCACTCCTTCAAAAAGTTTTTCAGATACCCCAGCTAGATTTCATCTGCGCTCTTCCCTCTCTCTGGGCTTATCACAACCTGCCTCACGCTAAGGACTTTCACCTACTGAGCATTTACTAGACCTAGGACCGACTGCTAAGCACTTTGCATACTGTAGCTCCATTCCCGGCTTTACAAAAATTATGGCCATTTCAGAGGAATTAACTGAGGCCTGGCAGTTCTTAAAGGGGGTCATAAGCGAGGAGCAGCAGAGCTCAGAAATGAATCGAGATGAATCGTGATTTTACAGCTGCCTCTTACTAGGGCTGGTTTTCTGTAGATGTCACGACCAAGTGAGAAGCGTCAGTCACGTGAAGGCAGAAGCCAGTGTGAATCTCCGCAGAGTGCCAGCGCTCGGAGCTTTTGCAAATATTCTGCAGAGGGCTGCCGGGCATGGTGGTGTAAACCTGTAATCCCAGTCCTGGGGAGGCTGAGATAGGAGGATCACAGGTTCGAGGCCAGCAGCGAGCGGTAACTTAGCGAGCCCGTTTCAAAATAAAATAAAATAAAATTTAAAATAATAATAATGATGATAATAATAATAACAAAAATAAAAAAGAGCTGGGGGTGTATGTAACTCGAAGGTAGAACGCCCCTGGGTCCAATCACACACGCACACAACACACAAAAGCGAGCTGCCCTGGTCCCTTTCGCTCCTTCCCGAGAGACTGCAACTCCCTCTGAGGCTCAATAGCAGGCCCCTCGATCACCGGGTCCCAGCGGCTCCTTGGGAAGCAAGGCCGATCTCTGCGGCCGCGCCCAGGAAGACCCGGGGGCACAGGTGAGCGGCGTCGGGGAGGTCAGCGACACCGGCCGCAGGTAGAAAGGCCACGCCGCCACACCCCGCGGGCCCGCTTGTTTACGCCCAGGCCGGCGCGCTCCCGCCGCGCGTCACGTGACCGCCCCGCCCCTCGGGCCCTCGCGAGGCTCCGCCCGCCGCGCCGGCCCTTCTTTCGCCTCCTTCAGAGTCACAAGATCGCTCAGCGGCCTCCTTTCAGGATCCTTCCGCCGTCCCCGCCCCCTGACCTTAAAAACTCCCCGGGGTTCCTTTTCTCCGCCATGCCGCACCATCGGTGACGGGCAGGATGGCCTTTCCTGTCGGGGGAACTTCCAAGCGCGGTGCTCCGTCCTGGGGTTCGAGGGGGAGGCGGGGCCGGGCGAGGGACTCTTTTTCGTGGCGGAAGCCGCAGGCGGCCGCGGACGCTTCACGACGGGGGGAGGTGCTGTACGTCCAAGATGGCGGCGCCCTGTAGGCTGGAGGAACTGTGAGGTAAACAGCTGAGGGGGAGGAGACAGTGGGTGAGTATGGGGGTGTTTCCCCCTCCTTTTCATGGGGGCTTGTCGGGGCTGCCCTGGCAACATGACCCTTCTCTGGGAGGCCCCGGGGGACCGCGGGAAGGGGCGCACTTGCCGGGTTGGGGGCCGGGGCTGGGGGATCGGAGGGCTTTCCCCTCGCTCAGATTCCGCGCTGCCCTCGGCGGGGCCCGGCGAGACTGGCGGGGCCCTGGGGAGCAGAGGCGGGCCCGGCTGCCACCTCGCCCCTCCCGGGGGTCGGCTGCACCCCCGAGCCTCGGCGGCGAGGGCAGGGGTGAGGGGGCCCACCGGCCAGCCCCTCCCTTGGTGGGGTGACAGCTTCCCGCGGGGTGCGGAGGGGCGGGGGACAGCGCTCGGCGGGAGGGGAAGGGCCGGGGGGTGCGCCTGGCCCCAGGATCTAATGAGAGGGGTCGGGGTGGGGCGGTCCCCCGAATGAATGGAGGCTGCTTGTGGGCATCCAGGACTCGCCTGGCCTCGCTGCCTCCGCAGAAATTTGCATGGCCGAAGTGCCTAGCTCGGGGTGTACTTGTGGGTGTTTAATTGATGGTGAAAGACAGTTACCTTCAAGTCAGCAGAGGTGATTCTTAACAGACAGCTGTGTGCAGAGCCAGCTCCTGGACACTCATTCATTCATTCATTTGAGGAACTGGTGGATGTAGAGCGTGCAGTCAGCGAGACCTTTGAGAATTCCAGCACGTTCTTTGTGTTGCCTGTCGAAGTTTGTCTTCATGTGTTTTGGATTTGGGATGGGGGCGACTTGGGAGGGGCGTGGTCCTCCTAACTAGTAACAGCAGCTAGCTTTTGTGGGGTGCTGTCTGGGGCCAGCCACTGTGGAAGTGTTTTGCAGTCATTATCTCTTGGGTCCTGGACAAAGGAAGAGGCAGCCACTATTAACACCTCCAGCCTTCTCAAATGAAGAAACCGAGGCCGGGAGAGATTGGGGTAACTTGACCAAGGTCACACCCCTAGTCGGAGGCAGGCCTGGAACTGAGTTCTGACAAATTGAAAAGACAGGACTCTTTCATTTGTCTGTTACTTGATCAAAGCTGGCCTGCCACTACGCTATTAGAATTAATCATTTGGCCAAGGTTTGTGTGTGTTTCTTTTTGAAAGAGGAGGGGGTGCACTTAACTCATATGTTTTATGCTTTTGTTTCTGATGGCAGTGTTGTGCCTGTAAACTTGTTAGTCTGAATTAGGCTGCAAAGTATTTGATATTTTTATAAAACTGATACGTTTTCTGCAAAAAGAAGTCCTGCTAAAATCCTTGCTGTTCTTTTTCTTTTATAGAAAGCATGGAAATAGCACTTCACTTACATAGAGTAAGCTGTAAAAGTACTAAAGTAGAATAATATTCTTCTGAGATACTTTGATTTATAATTTTGGGATCAACTTGGAGTCACCTGAATTCAAACAGGCTGGGGAAGTGGAGCAGTAAATTTCAGGAAGCATTGCAAACCTAATCTTCGGGGAGTCCCTGATTTACTGAGCAACCACCTGTGATTCTTAAGTTGAGCATTCCTAAGTAAACCTGGAATATGCAAATGTGAACACTGATTTAGGGTTTTGTAGGGAAATGTACTTTTAACAGTCATGCATCAGGCAAACGAGGCTCCTCAGAAACACTGAACCATTCTTCACTATTGCCCTGGGGAGCTGCAGAATCTTCCTCTAACCACCTGGTATGAAGTTAAGAAGTATTTATAGGGGATGTAAATGGAAAATATCCTCTTACCAAAGTTAATATCTTATCTCAAACACTCTTACAGCACGTGCTTAGGAGGGCAGATGATGTAAGTGTTCTTCGCTCCATGCATTTCCTGGTGTCATAAACACTGGGCATGTTTCTAAATTCCTAGTTGGAAAGAAGGAGGCTGTGCGCCTTTTTTGCATGTTTCCATTAAACTGAAGCATCTCAATTCCAGTGACTCAGTACTTTTCCTCACTGCGTTAAGAGCAAAGACTTATCCCACTGCTACTGTTGTGGTGTAATATGAAGACTTCTGTACATGCCTGGTTTCAATTGTGAGATGAAAGTGAACAGTCCCATTAGGGCAAATCAAATATATACCTGTGTATGTAATGTTCACAGAATAACAAAATTGTCAGGAACAAGGGCTCCTAAATTGTAGTGTTCATCAGAACCTCCATGCACAGGCCTCTGGCCCCATAGTAAGTATCCCTACATATTTGGTCTTTGAGGATACCCGGTCCACATGTATATTTTGGAAGAAGTCTGATTCTGATGCACACAAGAGGTTGATTACCAATGGCTCAAAGTATCAGTTTGTCCATTTCTTTTAATTTATTGCCAAGGCATTTCTTGAAATATCTCCTAGCCTCTCATGTGTGTAGTAGTGCTTGAGTTTTGGGCTCAGAATTAGACCTGACTTGATTTTATAGCGCTGTTTTCTTTCAAAGTTTGTGAGGCTACATTTATGTTTCTTTCCAGCTTCCAGTGCCATAATGAATGAAAATTAGCTTCTTCTGGAGTTAATTGTATATTTTCAGATACCAACAAGCCAAATACAGCTTTACATCATTCCTTTCTAACTTCCCTAAAGAATCAAAAAGCTTCCAACCTTTCAACAAGTCACCGAAGTTCTCTGATCCTCTTGTTTCATCTGTGAAGCAAAAGAGTTGGGTTGTAAATTAATGAGTATTTCCATATTATTTATTTCTTTAGTACTGAAGATTGAACCCAGGGGCATTCTGCCTCTGAGCTACACCCCTAGCCCTATATTATATTAAATTTTGAAACAAGGTCTTGCTAAGTTGCTGAGGCTGGCCTTGAATTGGTGGTCCTCCTGTCTCAGCTTCCCAAGGACTGATATTACAGGTGTGTACCACCACATCTGGCCAATGAGTATTTCAAAGTTGAAATTTCTGTGATTTAAAGTGTTGGTGACTTTTAGCCCACCCATTAGGGTGAATAACTCTTCCTTTATACCTTTTTTTTTTTTTTTTTTTTTTTTTTTGGTGGTACTGGGGGTTGAACTCAGGGGCATTCTACCTTCAAGCTATACCCCCAGCCCTATTTTTTATTCTTTATTTTGAAACTGGGTCTCACTAAGTTGCGGAGTGCACTAGGTAGCTGAGGCTGGCTGTGAACCCGGTTCCTCCAGTCTCAGCCTCCCAAATGCTGGGATTACAAGCATGCCCCACCACGCTTGGCTCCTTTATACCATATTTTTAAAAAGATAATTCCCTATAAGTTCTCCATACTATAAAACTGTCTTTGAAAGGTTAGTTTTGTCATTTAAGTAGCTACAAGCATGAAAGAGAAGTATGCTCAATAGAATTTTAATTTGTAATTTGCTTTTATTACATACACATACACACATGCACTCTCTCTCAAACACTTGAGGTTTTTAACCTTAGATAATTGGTTGGTATCTAATATAATTTGGTTTGCATGAAATACTCTTTTTTTTTTTCCATTTAAATTGACCTAAAGAAGTATTCCATCTGCAATTCAAGGTTATTCTTTTTCTGGTTTACTTCCTAAGCCTCTAGTTACTAAAAGTTATTAATTTAATGTCTATTTTAATGGGTGAGAATAATTCATATTATATATGATACACACACACATGAAATATATATCTCTTGTGGAGTGCTAGGTAATGGGGGTAATGGAATACTTTTTAAGGTTGGATGAGTTCAGATTGACATCTAATGAGTAAAGTGCCTTCAAAATCCATCTTTAATCCCAAACAAGGGTAGTAGTTACTGGCCTATAATTCACAGGTCACTTTGTAAAGTACATGTAATGACTGTAGAGGCCTAGATATGTTTGAGTAGTGAGGGGCAGTCTTGTTTGGTGTTGGTGATGTGATGGAAGGCACCCTGGGGGGTGACAGGAAGAACAGATGTAGTGCCTTTCTGCCTGCCCTCATTGAGACCCAGGCCGCTTTGCGGCCTTCACAGAACACAGTAACAAACTTGGAAATGTATCCATTTAAAGTTATAGAATGGTTTTTATCAGTGTTGCAAATATCAGCTGTTAAATGGATAGATTGCCAAACATGTATCCAGTAATACAGTTTGTTTATTAGTAATATTGTTATAAGAAAGTTTGTATTGGTTGAATACTTATGTGCCAAACAGTGTGCTGAGTGCTAAGTATTTTACATGTCTAATCCTGTTTATCCTTCCTGTACCCATAAGGGCAGGATAGGAAAGGAAACCAAGGCTTAGGGACTTTGAAGTAAGTTGTCAAGTCACTTATTCAGTGACTGAGCTGTTTGGTTGATACCAGAACCCAAATGTTGAGTCTTGCACTGCGATAAACTGCCTGATGTGCCAATCTCCTAAACTAACTCACAGGTTAGTGATTTTTAACTTTGTGGAGCTTCAATTTCCCTTTTACAATCTGAGAAGCTCTCAGTTTCCCTCTTAAAGTCTGAGAAGCTCTGGACCCCCTCCTCTACCTTTTATGTTCTATCACCACCAAAAAGTGCATACAGATCAAGAATTTTGGATATAATTTCAGAGACTTTATAGACTCAGTTTGAAACTCAACTGATGATTTTAGATACATCACTGCTCTTAAAGATGGACTTGGAGCTAGGTGTGATGGTACACGCCTGCAATCTCAGTACTTGGAAATAAATTTGGTCTTTATTGAAGGCATTTTTTTTTTTAAACCACCAGGTAGGAAAGGCCTAAGTCTTTTAAAGGTGGACTTAATGTGCTATATGTAGTATATGTCATTTCATTAAACTTCTGTATTGGAAGGTTCTTTTCACTTCACAAGAATTCAACCATAGGTGTCACATTAAAAAACAAAAAAACGAAGCCGGGCGTGGTGGCGCACACTTGTAATCCCAGCATTTCGGGAGGCTGAGACCGGAGGATCCGGGTTCGCGGCCAGCCTCAGCTACCTAGTGAGGCACTCCGCAACTTAGTGAGACTCGGTTTCAAAATAAAGAATAAAAAATAGGGCTGGGGGTATAGCTCGGAGGTAGAATGCCTCTGAGTTCAATCCCCAGTACCGCAAAAAAAAAAAAACAACAACAACAAAAAAACGCGTGGTGGTGCACACTTGTAATCCCAGTACTTGGGAAGCTGAGACAGGAGGATCACAGGCTCGAGGACAGCCTCAGCCAGTAGTGAGACTCTCATCAACCTAGTTAGACCCTGTTTCCAAGTAAGAAATAAAATCAGGCTAGGGGTGTAGCTCAAAGATAGAATCCCTTTAGGTTCAATCCCCAGTACCACAAGATAGATAGATAGATAGATAGATGGAACTAGAAGTAAAGAACTTGGGTATACAACCTGCCTAATGTCTGTCAGCCTTGGCATGCCAGCCTTTGCACCTGGCAGAATTCCATTGGTTTATTGGTTTTTCCCAAGGTTTCGCACATTTTTTTTTTTCCCCTTTTGAGAAGGAATGTTTCTTGCCTGCATCCCTCTTCTTCCTGGACCAATGAGTCTTAACCCTTAGTGGGCCTCAGAATTACCACAGACTCACTCCCATAGTTTTTGATTCAGAGATCTGGAACAAAACCCAAGAACTTGCATTTCTAACAAATTTCCAGCCGATGCTGATGCTGGTGATGTGAGAACCACCGTTCCAGACTGTCAAACCCTGTGCCTTTCTACCCTAGAATATTTCTATTTTCGTCCTATGAACTTGAAACTTACAGAAATCTCAGTTTGATCAAATTTTCGTAGGGCAAACTGTAAATGGTGACTTTCTGAAACATACATGTTATCTGGTCTGAATTTTCTTAGTAAATAATTGTATTCATGCTAATAGAGAGTGAAAACATAAGCCTCATCCAGTGCTATGGGCACATTACTAGAGGATTTGTCTCCTTTGAGTAGGGCATAAACTATAATGAACTGTGCACCAAGGCCCCTAAGGACAGACGAGGGTATTCCGGCATGTTGGAACTCTCCTGCCCCAGCTTCTATGACCTTGAGAAGGAACTACAACTGCTGAGACAGTGTAAATCATGCATGGCTACACTTTTTGGCAGGTTTAGCCATCAGCTGTTTTACTCTCAGTATAGTAGTATTTCTTACCTCTTCCTTCCTTCCTTCTGTACATTCACGGGAAGAGAGAGTCGAACCAAGTATCTTAGCCTTTTTAGATGCATTAGTACAGAAGGCAACTTAGTTCACTTGAACTTAGAATATTACTCTTAAGATCACCTGAGGTTTCCTGAGCCATCATGGAATACGAACATAATGGTAACATTTCTGCTTTATCTAGAGTCTGCTTGACAATGCAGTAGTTCATCTGCATAGACCTGGTCTGAATTGTTTTTGGATTTTTATTTTTATTTTCATTTTATACCCCACAGCCCTATTTTATTCTTTATTTTGAAACAAGGTCTCACTAAGTTTGGAGGGCCTCACTAAGTAGCTGAAGCTGGCCGTGAACCTGCGATCCTCCTGTCTCAGCCTCCCAAGTACTGGGATTACAAGCCTGCGCCACTACGCCCGGCTTGTCTTTGGATTTTTATAGGTAAAACTTGAATATAGGAACAAATTATAATGAGGAGACATCTGCCTTCACTTTGTACATCTTAGTTGCATTTATATGTCCTGGACAAATGCAATTTGATAAGCACTTAGCAATTTTATGTCAGTTGCACTCCTAAGGAAGATTAGGGTTAGTTCTTAGCCATATGTCACAACACTGGTATTCCAAAAGTCTGGCTGTTTGATAATTTCAACTAAAATATTTATTAAAGGTTTTTAGGTGCCTGTCACTAGCATTTCATAAAGGTGCATGTAGCTCTTAGCTCTCTCCCAGCTCACAATGCGTCTTGCCTAGGGCAGGTGCAAGTCTTGCTAATGACCGCTGTCCATGGCTATTACACTGGAGTTCATGTGTAATCCCACGCATATAAGCCATCTATCTGTATCTGCAGACACCAAAAGAGTGAAGCTAATGAGACGAACTATGAAAACAAATTGCCCTATGTTCCTTCTGTTTAATTGCATAATGCTAAATCACAGAGCCCTTATCTTCTTCCTCAAAACTGCCTTTTATTCAGAAAGAAGGTTTGTAGAAGCAAAGTTATAGTGTCACATGTAGGTGAGACTACAACCTTTGGGTCAGACAGCAAACAGAAAAATCTAGATCTGGGGCATGTTTCTTTTTTCTTCTTTTTTGCAGTACTGGGGATTGAACCCGGGAGCATTCTATCTCCGAGCTGCATCCCCAGCCCTATTTTTTATTCTTTATTTTGAAACAGGGTCTCACTAAGTTGCAGACGGCCTCACTAATTAGCTGAGGCTGGCCGCTAACCTGCGATCCTCCTGTCTCAGCCTTCCAAGTACTGGGATTACAAGTGTGCATCACCATGCCTGGCTTCATTTGGGTTTTGAAGATAAGATTGTAAATTGATACTGCTCTTAGGTTCTGACATGTTTCTATCCATACCCCTCACTTCTAAGTAGAAAGTTCACACATCACTTCTCTCAGCTGACCTAAGTGATGGTACCCGGTAGTATTCCCATGGGACAGGATTTAAACATCAGTGAATAAGTAAATGAACACTTAAAAATATAAATAATAGTAGGTAGCCTGTGACATACCATGGAAAATTATGCTGAGTTAGTCCCATTACCATTGTGTGTGTGTGTGTGTGTGTGTGTGTGTGTGTGTGTGTGTGTGTGTTAGCAGGGATTGAACCCAGAAGCATTCTGCCTTTGAGCTACACCCCCAGACCAGTTTTATTTCTTATTTGGAAACAGGGTCTCCCTAGGTTGATGAGTCTCACTACTTGCTGAGGCTATTCTTGAACCTGCGATCCTCTTGTCTCAGCCTCCCAAGTCCTGGGATTACAAGCATGTGCCATCACGTCTGGCTTTACCTTTTTTTTTTTCAAGTGTGGTGATAAAGAAGTCTTAACATTGAACATCATACAAAAACCACTCTGATTTCCTATGACAGTGCCTTTATACAGGACCATTACCGTGGCTGGGGAAACTACAAGATCTCATCTTTTGTATAGCCTAATTTTACCCTTGCCTCAGATAATTCTTTGCAGGTAAAAGATCCAAGTGGCATTAATTGTAAGAGGAAGTCAACATGACTTTCTGGGCTAACAGCTGATCTTAGGGTTCTGAGGATGAGCAGCACAGCATCAGTTCTGGCTCTGACTTGGCGTAGCAGTGCCTGTCTGGAGTTGGGCTGTATGTGAAGGGCCAGGCGGCCTGCAGCGCTGCTCACATGCTTGCAGGGGCTGCTGCAACCGTTGGCATGGGCGCCCTGGACGAGCTCCACGTGGAACTGTGATTACCCTGTCATCTGGAGCGAGAGACTTTAATTGTTAGAGTTGCTCAATCCTCCTGTTTGACTTTGACCAGGATTGTATATTTCAGAGCTTGTTTCCAGGCTCTTCTGTGCTCAGTGTAATAGGTAGATACAATGTATGAGGCCCAGCTTCCATATTGTGTATTCAGCCCAGGAATGACTATCAAAGAAGCTGATCTGTAATCCAAGTACTTGGGAGGCTGAGACAGGAAGATTGCAGGCTAGAGGCCAGTCTCAGCAACTTAGTGAGATCTGTTTCAAAATAAAGTGTAAGCTGGGTGTGGTGGTGCATGCCTCCAATCCTAGTATTTGGGAGGCTGAGGCAGGAGTATCACAGGTTCAAGACCAACCTCAGCAACTTAGTGAGACTCTCAGCAACTTAGACCCTGTTTCAAAACAATGACAAAAAAAGAAAAAGAAGCTGATGAGATCTTAGGGACCTGAACTATGTATTTTTGTGTCCTGTGTGCCAGGTGCCAAGATGGGCTTGGGTGTCCCAAACAGATGGTCTGTGTCCTCATGGAGCTTACACTCTTATGATCAGGTGACACCTAAACATAGCCTGAAGGGCCTGTATGTTAAAAGGAAACTGGAACCTTTTTATATATACTCATTTAACATAGATAATCAGGTAATTTGGACAGAGAATAGGGGAAAGAGAGTCGAGAAACAGTTGTTTACAGATGTTTTATGCTGTCCTGTAGAAGGATGAGACTTCCACTGGGTGCTTAAAGGCGGAGTTAGGCTTTGTACATTTATCTAAGAAATACTGTAACTCCTAGTCATTCAGTCAACAAGTGTCAGACTCTGGTAGCTGCTAGAGGTAGAGTACTGAATAAGTTACAGTTGCTCCCCAGTGAAACTTGCTGAGGGAGACATGTTCAACAACTAATTACACTTACTTAATTGGCTTGTGATAAGTGACACAAAGAAATTTAGGCTGCTAAGAGTATATATCAGGGGCCTGACCTCGTCTGGGAGTGGGAGTGGGAGGGAAGGCAGGCCTAGAAAGGCTGCTGTGATGAAGTGAGTGTCTCGGCGGAGGCTTGCAGGATGAAGAGTTAGTTCAGGAGGAGGCCGGGTGGAGTCTCTTAGGCATCCAGAGGGGCTTGGTCCTCAGGGGGAGGTACGACACAGCTTAGTTGAGAAACTGGAGGGCACATAAGGTGAGGCAGGGCGATAGGAAGGGAAGGGAAGGGAGTACGCCGTGTGAGAAGGTGATGTAGGTCTACTGGTGCCTTGCGCCTCTTGCTGCCCTTCCTGTTGGGGCTTGCTTCAGAGTCCCTCCGTAGGATGCAGCGTCTCATCTCGTGTCCATGTGGCCCTGTGAGCTTGAGGCGGGTGTTCTCACTTCACAGATAAGGTACCTGAGGGTCCGACATTGGAGACTTAAGATACAAACTAGAAGTTATGGAGCTAACAAGTGGCAGAGCTCAGATTTCAACCTGGAACTTGTTCTAGAGCTTCTCCTGCCCCTTCGCTGATAGCTCTAATAGTTAACAAAAGACAGAGTTACAAATTCAGCACAGTGTAGGGAATTTTCAGCAACCAGCTGTTGGGAAACGAGATGAAGAGAGGAGTGGGCTCCCCAATAATTAGGTGTTCATTCCAGTGGAAACCCGATGGCCCCTATCAGGAGTAGAGTAGGAAGGAGTTGTACCAGATGAGCCCTAAACTCTTCTCTGATTGCATCTCAGGTTGTGCTCTATTTTACGACTTTGATACATTTATGTGTTGTGTGTTTTCCCTCCAGTGACCATGAAAGACACCAGGTTGAGAGCACCGGAAACCGAAGTACCAGTTGTCCCCAGAACAGGTAAGGCATAAACTCAGTCCAGTGGTCAGGGAGGAGGGAAGGGGATTGCTCTTCTTGGCCACTGGTGTACTATATGCAAGTGCTTCTTTGCACTTGGAGATTTAAAACTGGACTGTCTGTGGCTTCAGTAATTAGTTAAATTAGTGATGACTTGGTGATTGCTTACTGCAGGCATTGTGCTGGGTGCATCATACAGGTTACCTGTTCTCTTCACAACCACACTTTGGTACATCCATTTTCTACAGGCCAGGAATCAGACGCAAAGATGCTGTGTAATCTTCCTAAGGTCATATAGCTAGTACTTGGTGGACCTATGTTGTAAATCAGTTCTGTGTAGTAGCAAAGTCTGGTTTTAACTATTAGTTAAATTGAGGCCTGTATGCTAAAGTGCGTCATTTAACCAGTGCAGAGGTTCTCAACCCTGGCTGACCCACCCTTTAGCATGCTCTGGAATGGAGCCTGGGCTTGAGGGTTTTGTAAGCTCTCCACATGATTCTCCTGTGCTAGCTAGTGAGCTTTTTTATCCTAATGTGGCTATATCTATTAATGGTCTCAAATAGTTTTGGGGGGATACATTATATGCTCTAATGGTTTTTAAGAACTGGAGGATTCTCAAAGTTACAGACTCTACCCTTCATAAATATTGAAGCTCTGGCATTATTGTGGACCTAAATTTAGTCTTAGTGACCTAACTGATCAGAGAAATGTAATGTCAAGTTTACCAGTAAGAATATCAACTGTAACAGAGATGTGTGTGTACAGGACGTGTGTAGGGAAGATGGGGAGGTGTTCAGTCTACTGTCTTTATACACACACTGCTAAAGTAATTCATTTCATGGCTCAGTGGGCTGCCACTTACTACGCGGCCACGGTCTACCTCACTTGTATCACAGGAATTGTGAAGCGAGGCCAGGATTTTTGTCTTGAAGATCCATATTGGTTTATAGACAGGGCCTTACTACAGATGGTAGACTATCTATCTAGAAGGTGAAGGTATTTTTTTTCCATTGGGGAAAGCATTCTAAGTTTGACTTTTCACTTTCAAATTCTTTGTTCTTTATACTGCCCATTTTTTAGGAGTTTACTGAATCTGAACTTGAACCCAGAATCAGACTGTTAGGTGTTCATATCTTTGACACCCAAGTAGAATAACACCAACATAAAATATAAATTCTGGGATAGAAATATAAATCTCAAATTTTACTAAACACTTTTGCATGGTTGCAATTTTATTATATTTTAGTAGTTAGATTTTAAAAGTTTGAATTGTAGTGCAGGAAAGTACTTTGGGAGTGTTGTTCCCTGGCAGGTTGTCTTGTAGTCACTGTTAGGTGTGTGTGATACCTCTGGAGTGGGCGTGTTTAGTCCCATCATCTGCCTTTTTGGACAAAGCAGTGTTCAGGAAAGTTTTCAGTAGTTGGTTTTCTAGAAAGACCGTTAAACGTGAGATTCATAGCTTGGAAGGCTTCAAAGATCCTTTATCTTTGACTAAAAATTGCTGACAATCTATAGCGCTCTCTCTCTCTCTCTCTCTCTCTCTCTCTTTTTTTTTTTTTCCTTTTTGGCAGTACTGGGAATTGAACCCAGGGCTAGAGAAATGATCTAGCACTAGCACTAAGCTTCACCCCTAGTCCTGATACAGTAGTGTTGTTTCTTTTTTTTTTTTTTTTCTTTTTTATAGTGCTGGGGATTGAACCCAGGGGCATTCTATCTCCAAGCTATACCCCAGCCCTATTTTGATTTTGATTTTGAAACAGGGTCCTACTAGGTTAATGAGTCTCACTACTTGCTGAGGCTGTCTTTGAACCTGCAATCCTCCTGTCTCAGCTTCTGAAGTACTGGATTACAAGCATGCACCACCATGCTTGCTATAACAATCTTTGTGTGTGTGTGTATGTGTGTGTGTATGTGGTACTGGGGATTGAACCCAGGGACATTCTACCTCCAATCTATACCCCCAACCCTATTATTTATTTATTTATTTATTTATTTCTGAAACAGAGTCTCACTACATTGCAGAAGACCTCACTAAGTAGCTGAGGCTGGCCTTGAACCTGTGATCCTCCTGTCTCAGCCTCCCCAGTACAAGTGCACACTACCATGCCTGCTATAGCAATCATTTTCACAAGTTTTTTTTGGTGATGTTTAGCCTCTATAGACCCTAAACTACAAGAAATTGTTTTAATACTTTTTTGTAAAGTGTGTTTTGAAATTTGATTAGTGAATACAAAATGTGTTTGTGTATTTCATTTTATTCTTTAACAGTGTTTCCTTTTCTTCATATTCTTTATATTCTTTGTTGTTGTTATTTTATTTTATTTTTTTTTGCTATGCCAGGGATTAAACTCAAGGCCTTAGCATGCTAGGCATGGCTCTACCACTTAGTTACAGCTTCAGCACAGTCAGCACACTTTATATTCTTTTTTTTGTTTTTTGTTTTTTGTTTTTGCAGTACTGGGGATTGAACTCAGGGGCATTCTACCTCCAAGCTACACCTCCAGCCCTATTTTTTATTCTTTATTTTGAAACCGGGTCTCACTAAGTTGCAGAGTGCCTCACTAGATAGCTGAAGCTGGCCGAGAACCCGGATCCTCCGGACTCAGCCTCCCGAATGCTGGGATTACAAGCGTGCGCCACCATGCCCGGCTATTTTTTATTCTTTATTTTGAAACAGGGTCTCACTAAGTTGCAGAGAGTCTCACTAACCAGCTGAGGCTGGCCTTGAACCTTGATCCTCCAGTCTCAGCCTCCCAAGTACTGGGATTACAAGGGTGCACCACCACGCCCAGCTACTTTAATTTTTTATATTTGGCTTAAAGGTAACTTATGAGCTAGGCATGGTAGTGCACACTTATAATCTCAGTATTTAGGAGGCAGAGACAGGAGGAACATAAGTTTGAAGCCAGCCTCATCACCTTAATGAGGCTTTCAGCAACTTAGTGAGACTCTGTTTCCAAATAAAAAATAAAATAGGTCTTGGGGTGTAGCCTGGAGGTAGAAGGCCCCTGGGTTCCACTCCCCCCACCCCCCCACACAAGATGACTTATGAATATTGTTCACTATGACTGTGGATTTTTTGTTTACATTTTTTGTATAAAATTAAGATGAAGGGGATGACATTTTAGTTATAATCCATCCTCACAAGATAGGAAATACTCCCAAATGTGATTTTCTTCTTGAAAGCATACAAATTAAAGGCAGTTCTTAAAGATTATTTTGTAATAAATGCTGCAGAACAATTTTATAAAAATTAGAATTAAGAAGCCAGGCGTGGTGGTGCATGCTTGTAATCCCAGCATTTGGGAGGCTGAGACTGGAGGATCTGGGTTTGCGGCCAGCCTCAGCTACCTAGTGAGGCCCTCCGCAACTTAGTGAGACCCTGTTTCAAAATAAAGAATAAAAAATTGGGCTAGGGGTACAGCTTGGAGGTAGAATGCTCCTGAGTTGAATCCCCAGTACCACACACACACAAAAAAGAATTAAGATATAATTTAGTACCTATTAGTAGCTGATTTATTTATTTATTATAAATATTTAGTTAAAAGAACATATATTGTGATTTGCAAAGTTATCTAAACTACTGTTAATATTTATATTATTATAGTTATTAAGTAGTGATTTAAAAGTTCTTCATTGTTTTGAATATAAAAATTGCATATATCATTAGTTGAAGCTTTTACTTTCATAATAAGTATACCTTTTATACTTAAGCTGATAGAATTTCAACTTACAAGACACAAAACCTGGATGTTTTACCTTTGAAAGTGAATATTCAGATATTAGCTTACTCTCAAATATTCTAAGTACATTCCTGTCCACATTACTGACTTTTGGGAGATAGATATAATGGTAGTGACATGACCATGTAGTTATTTATCACACAGACAAGGTCAAGGACGCCAGTTGCCACTGAGTTAGGGAGTTGACTGTTGGGCCTTCAGACCTTCCACAGATGAAGGTCAAAGCCAGATAACAGGTTTTGGATGAATACGGAGACTGAAACTGAAGTTTGCTAAAGCCCTGATTTCCATGCTTGTTGAGATCCTGAGTGTTCTTATGATCAAATACGATAATGAGTTGTAGAGCATAAACTTGATTCAAGCCAGCTCACTGGGAAGAATTAAGCCCAGCTCTGGCCATAACCCAGTCCCACTTGAACTCTGGTGGACACTTCTATGTATGCTGCTGTTGTTTTTTTTGTGGTATTAGAGATTGAACCCAGAAGCATTCTACCTCTGAGCTATACCCCTAGCTCTATTTTATTTTGAAACAGGGTCTCACTAAATTGCAGAGGGCCTTGCTGACTTGCTGAGGCTGGCTGTGAACCTGTGATCCTCCTGTCTTGGCCTCCCACGCACTGGAATTAAAGGTGTGCTCCATCATGCCTGGCTCAGATACTTTTATTTAAAGAGGGGAGGAGAGCATAGTCCCTAGCTGTAGATCTGTGCCCAAGCTGGTTCAGATCTGGGGATGCTGAGCTCTGGCTCTTGGGCAGATACCCCCAACATTAGCAGCAGAAAGGAAATATACAGTGTTTGATGACATCACATTTATGCAGGTCCTCTACATCAATCACAACCACACCTTGTCAGATTGAGTAGGGCTGATAAATCTGGAGATGAGTCTTAACAGAGGGGGAACAATAATTATAGCCCCCATCCCTTGTGTATTTTAATAAAATAAATCCATAACTCCATAGTGACAGATTCCAAAGATACTGAATTAGACGGAGTGTCAGATGAAGAGTTCAAAAGAATGGGGTGTGTGTGTGTGTGTGTGTGTGTGTGTGTGTGTGTGTTACTGGGGACTAAACCCAGGGGCATTCTACCTCTGAGCTATACCCCCAGCCCTTTTTACTTTTTGATTTTTCAAACAGGGTCTCCCTAGGTTGCCGAGTCTTACTATATTGCTGAGGCTGTCCTTGAACTTGCGATCTTCCTTTTGTAGCCTTCCATGTACTGGGATTACAGGTATGCTCCACTGTGCCCATCCAAGAATGAATTTTTTTTTTTCCGGTATTGGGATTGAATCCAGGGACATTCTCTGAGCTACACTCCCAGCCCTATTTTTTATTCTTTATTTTGAAACAGGGTCTCAGTAAGTTGCAGACAGCCTCACTAAGTAGCTGAGGCTAGTGGTGAACCTGCGATCCTCCTGTCTCAGCCTCGCAAGTACTGGGATTACAAATGTACACCAGCATGCCCAATTCAAAGATTTTAAAATGTTCAGTGAGCCCAACTGTTCAGTTGACAGTGAGCGCAAACTGTCAACTCAGTACAGACCAAAATAGGAGAATCACAGTCCTCAGCAACTTAGCGAGACTCAGCAACCTAGTGAGACCCTGTTTCAAAACAAAAAGTAGAAAAGGGCTGTGAGTAGCTAGATGTGGTAGCATACACCTGTCATCCCAGCACTTGGGAGGCTAAGACAGGAAGATTGCAGGTTTGAAGCCAGCCTCAGCAGTGAGGTAGAATGCCCCTGTGTCCAATCACAAATACCACAAAGAAAAACAACAACAAAAAAAACACCCTCAGGAGAATACAAATAAACAATTAAGGAAAGACAATGTACAATATGAATAAACAATTCAATAAAGAGATGGAAATTTTGAAAAAGAACAAAACAAATCTTGGAAACAAAAAGCTCAGTAAATGAGATAAAAAACAAGCAGTTGAACCAGGTGCAGTGGCGTATATATATATAAGCCCAGTACTTAGGCTGGGATAGGAGGATTACAGGTTCAGGGCTAGCCTCAGTGACTTAACAAAGCCCTCAGCAATTTAGTAGGACTCTTTTTCAAAATAAATAATAAAGTAGGGCTGGGGGTGTAATTTGAAGATAGAATGCCCCTAGATAGAATCCCCAATACCAAAAAAGAAAATGAAAAAATCAGTTGAAAGCCTCAAAAACAGACCAAGCAGAAGAAAGAATATTGGATCTTGGGGATGTGTCTGTCAAAATACTATGTTCGGACAACAGTAAAGGGGAAAATGAAAAGAACATACAAGGTTTCAGACATTATTAAAAGATCAGCATCCATGTCATTGGCATTTGGAGGAAGAAGAGCTATATGCTAAGGGTATAAAAACATATTCAGCGCCGGGTGTGGTGGCGCACGCTTGTAATTCCAGCATTCGGGAGGCTGAGACCGGAGGATCCGGCTTCACGGCCAGCCTAAGCTACCTAGTGAGGCCCTCCGCAACTTAGTGAGACTCGGTTTCAAAATAAAGAATAGAAAATAGGGCTGGGGGTATAGCTCAGAGATAGAATGCCCCTGAGTTCAATCCCCAGTACCGCAAAAAACAAACAAAAAAACATATTCAGTGAAATAATAGCATACATTTCCCAAGTCTTGGGAAAGACATGGCCATCTAGGCACAGGAGGCATTTAGATCTCTAAATAGACACGACCAGAAAAGAACCTCTCCACAACACATGAACTGCCAAAAGTACAGAACAAAGAAAGAATACTAAACACCTCAAGAGAGAAGTGCCAAGTGATACTTAAAGGCAAACTAATAGATTTCTCAGAAGAAACTCTAAAGGCTAGGAAGAATGTGTTTTAAGTCCTGAAAGAAAACTGCCTGTCAAAATTATTATACCCAGCACGGTTATGCTTCAGAATCAAAGGAAAAAAAAAGACCTTCCAAGATGAGCATAAACAAAGGGAATTTTGTACCCAGAAAAGGAAGAAAGACAATCATTAGAGCACATGAAAGAATAAATCCCACTGGAAGAGTCGACACACAAAGGAGAAATAGGAAAGAAATCAAGCATTGTTAGTAAAATAAACCATCAAACTTTAAAGATAAATAAGAGAGGAAAACCGGAACATATAATATTCAAAACAACAAGAACATAAATAGAATGTCAGGAGCAATAATTATAACTGTATGGAAGTGGTGGAAATTCTCCAGTTAAAAGGTACACGGTAGATGAATTGATTAAAAGCAAGACCCAACAATATGCTGTATACAAGAAATCTATCTCTCCACAAAGACATAAACTGAAAATGAAAGGATAGAAAAAGATATTCTAAGCAAATGGAATTCTAGTGCAAGCCAATTGACAAAATGGACTTTAAGACAAAATCAGCTAGAAGATACAGAGAAGGTCACTAGATATTGATCTAACC
>PVLC010023886.1:0-25089 GCA_004027655.1 Graphiurus murinus | reverse complement strand
ACCCAGGCTGGTCTCTGAAGATTCAGACAAGGCTCACTCCAGCACCAGGTCAGTCCCTGTGGATACAATCTGGCTCTCATGATCCCACTACAGATCGACCCTAGTGAATCCACACTCTAAGCCCAACCTAGCCCATCCACCTGCGGAACCATGTACCAGGCTAGTTGGCCAGACACTCCAGTAGCCAGCCCATCCATAGACACCCTTGACAGTCTGCCCAGAATTTTTGGGTGGGATGACTGGTGAACAGCTTTCCCATTCAAATCCAGCCTGTAAAGACAAGATCATGAAACCAATAAGGGAGTTTCACTATGGCTAGAAGCAGATTTCTTAACAAAGACCTTATAGGCCAGAAAAGACTGTGATAACATGTTCAAAGTATTGAGAACAAACAAATTTAAGAATATTGCACCTAGCAAAACTGTCCTTCAGAAATAAAGCAAGTATAAAAACTTTCTCAGACCAACAAAAGTTTAGGGAGTTCCCTCCCAACAGATCTGTTAAAGAGTTCTTCAAGCTAAAAGAAAAGGTACCTGATTAGTACCAAGAAAACATATGAAAGTATAACTCCATGGTAAAAGTAAGTACACAATCAAATTCAGAATATTCTAATACTATTATGGTGGTTTGCAAATCTTTGTCTTTTAGTATGATTTACTGATTCCTTTAGTATAAAGATTAAAAGACAAAATTATTAAAATGGTAATAGGTACAATAATTTGTTTAGGAATGTACAATATAAAAAGATATAAATTGTGACATTCAAAAATATAAAATATGGGAGCTGGAATAAGTTACCATTTTAAAACAGCCTGGTTGTATGTAAGCCTTATGGTAACCATAAGCAAAACCTATAGTAGATACTCAAAAGATAACAAAGACAACAAGAGAGGGCGAAAGGAACAAAAATCTACTTGACAACCAGAAAACAATAAAATGGCAGTAAGTCCTTACTTTGAATGTTAATGGATTAAATTTTCTAACCAAAAGACACAGAATACTGAATGTACAAAAAACAAACAAAAAAACCAACTATATGCTACTTACAGGAGACTCACTTCACCACACACATAGACTGAAAATGGAAGGATGGAAAAAGTATGTAAATGGACGGGGTAGGTGAGCTGTATTTATATTAGACAAAATAGACAAGTCAAAAACTATAAAATAAGACAAAGAAGGTCATAAAATGACAGAGGATCAACTCATCAAGAGGATATAACAATTGGAAATATATATGCAACTAAACATATAAAGTAAATTGTAGATAAAAGGGAGAGATAAATTGTAATATAATAATAGCAGAGGACTTCAGGACCCCACTCTCAGCAGTAGACAGATCATCCAGATAGAAAATCAATAAGGAAACATCAGACTTAAATTACTGTGGAATAAATGGGCTCAACAGATGTTTATAGAACATTCCACCTACCAGCAGAACACACGTGGAGCACTGTGCAGGACAGATGCTATGTGGGGTCACAAAACCAGCCTCAACAAATGTAACAAAACTGAATTCATATCAAGCATCTTTCCCAAGCACAATAATACATAACTAGAAATCAGTAACAGGATTTTAGAAATGTACAAATACATTTAAACATGTTTCTAAACAACCAATGTGTCAAAGAAATTAAAATAAACCTTGACACAAATGAAAATGGACATGCAGCATATAGAAACTTATGAGATGTGGCAAAAGTAGTTCTACATTAAAGATGAAGAAAGTCTCAACCTAACATTACCTCTCAAGGTACTAGAAAAATAGCATAGTAGACCCAAAGTTAAAGTGAGGAAATAATAAAGATCAAAGTAGGAATAAATGAAAGAGACTAGAAAAACAATGTAAAAATAGCCAGTTGTGGTAGCACATGCCTGAGAACAGCCCCAGCAACTCAGCAAGACACTCAGCCCCCTAGTGAGACCCTGTTTCAAAATGAAACATAAAAATAAGGGTTGGGGATGTAGCTCGGAAATAGAACACCCCTGGGTTCAATCCCCAGTACCACTCCCTCCACACACAAAAACAATATAAAAGATCAGTGAAACTAAAGTCAGTTTTTTTAAAAGAGAAATTGACGAAACTTTAGCTAGACCAGCTAAGAAAAGCCTAAAAATCAGAAATGGAAATACGAAGGAACATGACAGCCTACTATGAACAATTACATGTTCCTGACTTAGATAACCCAGAAAAAAATGGATAAATTCCTGGATATATACCACTTACCAAGATTAAATAATGAATAGAATAAAGAATTTGAACAGATGAATAACAGAGATTGAATCAGTGATAAAAAGTCTCCCATTAAAGAAAAGTCCAAGACTTGATGACTTCATGGGTGAATTCTACCAAACATTTCAAAAAGAATTAATACCAATCCTTCTAATTCCTTCCAAAAAACTGAAGAGGAAACACTTCCAAACTTGTTTTATGAGGCCAGCATTATCCTGATACCAAAGCCATAGCTATGAGAAAATTATAGACCAATATCCCCGATGAATAGAGATATGTGAAAACCCTCAACAAAATACTAGCAATTGAATTCAGTAGCATATTCAGAGATGCCAGGATTTATCCCTGGATGCCAGGATGGTTCAGCATACTCAAGTGTATAAACTTGATACTTTATTAACAGAACAAGAACAAAAACTATAAGATCATCTCAATAGAGGGAAAATACGTTTTTTTTTGACAAAGTTAAATATCCTTTTCTAACTAGAAACTCTGAAGAATTGGGTATAAAAGTGATGCACCACAATATAATTTGGGCCATCTATAACAAGGCCTGAAAGTCCCATACATTCCAGATCTCAATTTTTTAGAAATTTAGAAAAATTCCTAGTTTTGGATTCAGAAAATCAGCTCTGAAGTCCTGGCACTTCCATTTACTACACTTATGATTTGCTATTTAACCTCTCTGATATACACAGAGGAACTATTAATATTTTTCCTATCTCATGGCATTGCTCACCTTATATTAAAATGTGAATGAATTTTTAAAATGAACTTTAAAAATTTTTATATGAATTAAAAAAATTCATTACAAGGAAATGAACTGTAAGTTGTCCTGTTAGGGACTGAATGTTTGTGTCCTCTCAAAATTTCTATGTTGAAACCCTACCCCCTCACAGTAGCACGGAGACAGGAACTCTAAGAACATAATTACATAAGGTTAGATGAGGTCGAAAGGATGGACTCTTATCCTCTGCATCTGGTGTTCTCAAGAGACCAGACACAGAAAGCCGATTCTCTCTCCCTCTCCCTGTGGATATGCTACCAAGGAAAAGCTGCCTGAAAGCCAGGTCAAAAGAGCTCTCACCACAAACTGAAGCAGCCAGTGCCCTGACCTTGGACTTCCAGGCTTCATTCAGAACTGCAAGAATGTTAATTTTTGTTAAGCCACTTAGTGCTATTTTGTTATGGCAGCCCAAGCAGACTAAGACATGCCCTGAAATGACCTCAGTGAGAAAAATGAGCAAATAAACTTCAGGACAATAAAAAGCTATGATGTGCTCACCACAATCCTTGCTACTACTACCAGGCCACTCTTCCTAAACAGGGCAGGGAGCACACTGGTTCCTCAACACCTTTCCCACACCCGCAAAGTTCAAATGTACTTGTAGAAACAGGAGAATGTGAAGGTCAGCCAGATATCGGGACGATGTACTCCAAATAGCACAAAAGTAAGGCCACATGTCCAGCAAAACTGAATTTCACGTCAATAAATTTTCCATGAAAATATATTTAATCTCATTCAAATTGTAAATGTTCTATGTGTCTTCCCCAAGCCACCTCCAAACAAAGGTCTCTTGACAGATGAAAAACTTCCTGGGGAAAAGTTTTAAAAACAATAAAAGAAAACAATTTTCTCGTTAGATTGATCTATCAAAAAGTACATAATCAAAAAATTTCAATGTTTGATCTGTCCATGAGGTGTGTGGATCATTCACTCTGAAGGGGGAATCATAATGACTACTATGATTTAAAGTGTGAAAAAGTTCTCACCTACCTATGTCAGTTAACACTATAGTATGAAAGAAGCAGGGCCCTGGAGGAAAAGTTTCACTGAGCAGAGAATAACAGACAGGAGGAGATACCTTCTGAGAATACTTGCTAGTGTTCAGCTGAAGATTAATAGGTAGGATTGAAAAATCAATGACCTGTGATCAGTAACTTTAAAAACAAGCTAGTCCTATTTCTGGTAATACTGACCTTCCCAGGATTCTAGCTTCCAAATTCTAGACAAAGATAAAAAGAGATCAACAAAAATAGAGAATGTAGAAACATCTGGCTTTGTGCCTCCAAGAATGACACCAAAAACCCCAGTACTCGCTCGCTTGCTCTGCAAGGAAGCGGCCCTCTGTGGAGGCAGGGGAAGCTCTCCACCAGGGCCTCTGTGGGTTGGGGGGCCTCCTGGGTACAGCACTAAGTGCAGGTCTCCTAGAAAACAAAGGCCTACATGGCCATCTTGCGGATCATATAGTTGAGGATGCCTCCATTGCGGAAATAGGTGAGCTCCACATCGGTGTCAAACCTCATGACTGCCTGGAAGATCTTTCCTGTATCCAGCTGCAAAGACAAAGAAGCAGAGAAGAGTTGCTGAGGGAGGAGGCAAGATCTCTCTGAAGGGGGGAGGGGGTGGGGGATTCTGCCTGGCTTCTTCTCTAGCCTGTCATGGAAGGTGTGCCTCACGCACCAGCAGCATAGGAACAGGTGCTCTCTGGTCCCAGCCCAGACCCACTGAATCAGCCCTCTGGGAGACTTATCTGCACACCCAAGTTTGAGAAGCATTATGGAACAGAACAGATAGAGATGCAAGGCACCCGAGAACTAGAAAGAGCTCCGGAGGCAGCAGCCACTGGTGTCACTGGGTGGGATTTTCTTTCTTCTTTTATTTTTCCTGGGGACTGAATTCAGGGGCATTTACATTTGAGCTACACCCCTAATCCTATTTTATTTTTTAATTTGAAACAAGGTCTCACTAAGTTACAGAGGGCGTTGCTAAATTGCTGAGGCTGGTCGTGAACCTTTGACCTTCCTGTCTCAGTCTCCCAAGTACTGGAATTACAAGTGTACACCACCACACCCAGCTGGGATGGTATTTTCTAAACTTTCTCTGGTGCTTCTCGAAGACAGATGTGTCCCTGACAGCTTCCTCTGCCAGGGTGCAAAGTCACTGGGGACCCCGGTGCTGGTACTTCCCCGACCTTGCCCTAGGCACCTGTCATTACCACAGCTGGGCTAATTAAGTCTGTGGCTTGGGTGAGGCTCAGGAAGGGAGTGTATGTTTATGCTGATCACATTTTCATAATTAAAAGAGGGTTTTCCCAGTAATGTGAGAATATTATCTCCCTCAGCTTTCATCATTGCTCTCTGGGCTGAGTGGGACTGAGAGGACAGGAGACGGTGAGGTTGGTAACGGTAGAGAGGTAAGATTGGAACTGGTGATCATTCTATAAATAAACAGGAACAACTAATAAATCCACAGGTATCATCCACACTATCCCATGGAGGCAGGTGGAAAAGTGCTAGGACTCTATGTCTACTGCAGACCTACTGAGTTTTGATTTTTTCCCCTCCCAAAGCCTTCTAATTTCTTTCTAATAAGCTTGATTACAAACAAAGGGGGCTTTATGGTGGATCCTGGTATGGAGAAGGTCCCACTTACCTTGACCTGGACTTTCATTCGTGGTGTGAGGTTTTCTGGAATGATGATAGTGTATCGTTCCCGCCCTGTGAGTCCCAGGGAGTCTGCATTCTCCCCCGGGACATACTCCAGAGGGATCACCCCCATTCCCACCAGGTTACTGCGGTGAATACGCTCATAACTCTCGGCCAAAACAGCTTTGATCCCCTAACAAACAAAGAAAATAGTTTGGACTCAGTTTTGGTTTTTTCTTTAGGTACACAGAAACTTTATAAAGGGCTTCATAAAACTGTTCTCAAAGCTAAATTCTAAGTATCTGTTAATCTTTCACCTACATTAGTTAGAACTAATACAGCAGCGATTTACAGTATAAGCACCAAAATGAATTCTCTCAGTCTGCCCTCCACCAAGCTTGGGACACAGCAGATGCTGCTACTGTCCCCCTCTGCCCAGGTAGTGAGTTATGGGATCTGGTATTTGAACCCATGCACTCTCACCATGCATTTAGCCGCTGTGCGATCCAAGATCCCATAGCAAACTTCCACTCTATCTGGAATCTATGCCACAAAACAACATAAAGAAAATTCTTTCCCTTGAATTTTTCCATTATTGTAGGCACCTCCGCAAACATAGAAGGTTTTGCCAAAAGAGCAACTTTCAGAACTTATTACAGACAAAGTAAATGATTACTGCATACTGCTTTTATATTTTCTGTTTTAAGGATGAAACTGCACTGAATAGTCTTGACATTCCTATAAAGGACATTTTTTTTTTTTTTTTTTTGCGGTACTGGGGATTGAACTCAGGGGCATTCTACCTTCGAGCTATACCCCTAGCCCTATTTTTTTTATTCTTTATTTCGAAACCAAGTCTCACTAAGTTGCAGAGTGCCTCACTAGGTAGCTGAGGCTGGCCGCGAACCCGGATCCTCCGGTCTCAGCCTCCCGAATGCTGGCATTACAAGCTTACAAGCGTGCACCACCACGCCCGGCTTATAAAGGACATTTTATCGGTAATGTGTAATTGGCCATATATAGCAAAAAGTGGGAAACCTAATTAACTGGAGTTCTCTATTACTTTGATATTAGTAATTAATATTAATTGTAATGCAATACCAAGATACTCTAAGAGGTTTCTTGATGTCTAGGGTCTACCTTTGATACACTCACTTGGAGAGCTTGCTGGAAACGCAGATTCTTGGATACTTTTCCAGATTCACTGCACTAGAATCTCTTGCAGGGAGCATGTGGTAGGAGGGGAGAGGGATTTTAAGTCTGAGAAACAGGGCTATAGAGCAGCAGTTGTCAAACTCAGCTGCATATTAGAATCACCACGGGAGGCATTTTTTTGTGCGTGGTACTGGGGATTGCCTGGGCGTTCTATCTCTGAGCTACATCCCTACCCCCAGTCCTACTTTTTTTGAAACAGGGTCCCACTAATTTGCTGAGTCTGGTCTCAAACCTGTGATCTTCCTGTCTCAGTCTCTCAAGTACTGGGATAACAAGTGTGCATCACCATACCCAGCTTATGGGAGGTTTTTAAAATCTCAGCATCCAGGCTCTTTCCTTACCAATTAAACTGGATCTCTGGGGATAAGATATAAGAACAGGTATTTTTAAAAAAAGATCACAGGCCAGGCATGATGGCCCATGCTTATAATCCCAATACTTTGGGAGGCTGAGACAGGAGGATTGAGGCCAGCCTCAGCTACTTAGTGAGATCCTCCCCAACTTAGTGAGACCCTGTTTCCAAATAAAGACTACAAATAGGGTTGAAGGTATAGCTCAAAAGTAGAATGTCCGTGGGTTCAATACCCAGTACCACAAAAACAAAAACAAAAAACCAACCAATCACAGGTGTTTCCAAATTTGAGACCCACTGACACAGAGGAAGGGCAGATTCTTTGTGATGGTAGAAGGTTTGTAGAGGTTTCTTTGTCTATGTGTTTACTCTAAAAGATGTAGAAATTTTTCTAAGCATCAGGCCCCCAGCTCTGTGTGAATGGCAGTGCACAGCTTCCTGGGCAGCTGGGACCTTTGGTGCCAGTTCTCTTAACCTCTGTCGATCTTAAGAGTTCCTTACCTGACTGTTCGCTGTTCAGGTCTCATTTCTGCTATCAACTCCACCCTCCTTCCTAAATTCCTTTTCTCTTGTGTAATTTCTCTGGTTCTTTTTAGTAGTTTTCAGCAAAGCCAGGGCTCTGACCTATTACCAACTATCAGAGAACACTTTTTTTCTCCCTTAGAGCAAAAATGACCAATAAAATAATAGGTGTGATATTCAATAATATCTACAAGGCCTGGATGTCAAGAGGCCAGACAGCCACCATTTTTTACTGTACTGTGGATACTGACTTAGTGTTTCCCAGGTTCATTGATTTGCTTGAGCTATAAATGATTTAAATTAAAATCAGCTAAGTCATTTTTACCCTACCCTGAGGATTAAAGTTGGCAGCACAGTTCTTCCTGCTTTCAGGGTAAGCAAATGCTCAAGAGGCAAAAGCTCCCTGCTCGGCCCATCCCATGGAGATCCTGAAATGACTAACACAGAGAGCTCCTATTTATCACTCAGAGATGAGAAGCAGACTTTCACAGGCAGTGAAAAGCTACTGTAAAATGAGCACACTCCTAGCTTATCCAAGAGACCTGGAGCCTGTTCTTGCCAAAGCAACTCTTGAGGATGCTCCTTCTCTTCTGTGAACCTGACAGACAATATCATAGCTCTGGTTTACTCCTTACATTCACCTGGGACTGTGGCATTAAATAAATTTTAGGTCCCCTACCCCTGAGAATGTTATGAAAATCATGAAACTTCTTCCTATAAAAAGACATTCATATAAACACTTCTGGATATAATGTCAGAAACGTCACAGACCTTCCCCTAAACCCAAAAGTCATGGTTCCTAGGGTATGAATGTCTGGTTTCAGGAAACCAGTTCACCTCTAGATTATTACCCTTCACTGAGTGAAATAAAGAAGCGAGAGATGAATAAACATCACAGGCTTTTCAGTGCTTGTTCTTCCATGACATCTTGGAAAGGAAAGCAACAGAATTCATCCCTGGGTACTCGCCCTGCAGGGCAGCTGCCTGCTGGGACGTCTCTGCTTCACACTCACCAGCAGGTAGGGGCCCTTGGCTGCCCAGTCTCTGGAGCTGCCTGAGCCATACTCTTTGCCAGCCAGAACGATCAGGGGAAGGCCTGCTTGCTGGTACCGTTCAGCAGCATCGAACACATCAAGCTGAGGAAGAGAAAGCAAAGTTTTACAGATGCAAAAGAGGTGAAGAGCATGGATTCGGCCCGGCCTGGCAAGCCCTGGTGAGAGTGCAGGGCAGAAGGGTCTGCAGACAGCCACGTCAACACAAAGCCAGGCCAAAGCTCTACCAGCGAGCTATGAGGAATACAAGCCCCCAATTGACTCAACGTATTTATTTCTACCAAATTGAAGTTCATATTCTTTGAGATGCCTAACTGTTTTCTAGGTTTTTATAAATACATTAAAATCCTAGGGCATTAGAAGAAAAAGGAAAAAGGAAACCAGAGGTTTTTTTTTTTTTTTTTTTCCCGACTAAACCATTTTAAAACTTAAAAAATCAGAGAATACTACTTGAGTTTTGATTCAATTTGAGACTCAGCAATGGTAGGTAATGAAGCATAGCATGACACAAGGTAACAAGTTCTAAAGTTATATAAGATGCAAATTTTTATTACTCTCTACACGCAGGTCAAGGGGTAGAGATGGTAGAAATATAGATGGAAGCATGAATCAAAGGTCAAGAAAGGATTAGCTAATATTTTAATACATGAGAAACACCTGACACAAAGAGATTTGTTTTTTCCTCACAGAAATCTGTATTAGTCGGCTAAGCTCAGACTTCACCAAAACATCGGATCTGAGCCACTGGTAACTGAGTAATGAGATGATTTTTTTTTCCTATGTAGGTCAGAAATTAAAATTTCTTAAAAGAGAGTATACCCAAGGTTGAAAGGAACCTGAGAAGCATTTAATCAAACTCTGAAGTAGGCTTTCCACAAATTATATTTTGGTGTATTGATGGGGCTGTAGTTAATTTTACATTGCATTATCTACATCTGGGAGTATTTCACATCTCTAGCTGGACAGAACTCACGAATATACAAACTGTTACAAAAACAGCAAATGCTTTCTTCTGCCCAAATAGTCAAGATCCTTTCATAGGCCAGAAAGAAACAACTTACCTGCTATCTTCAGAGATTACTAATCTGTGCATATTAAGAACTTGGTAGCATTTGTTTTACATAGTGTTTTCAAAACTACTGCAAAGCTGACAATTTGATGGCAAAGCAGGTCAGGTTACCCAAGATCAGAAGGACTAAGCGGGTCTAGGATTTGGGTGTGATGACATTTCTATTCTATGGGCCATGCTGAGAGCATTAAAGGGCTTATAAGGCAACAGCTGCCAGAACCCTTCCTTTCTTCTAAACAAGAGCACGCACACACACCCACGCACACACACACACACACATACACACACACACACACACACACACATACACACACACACACACACAAGATGCTACTGTGCTACCTCCAGGTGCTGTTCTTGTTTCTCCACTTCTTTGACCATCTATCAATTCCCTTCTTTGATTAGGATTTAGTTCTCTTCACCAACACCCTTCCCCAACCTTCTACTATGGTTATGCCATGCATTTGGTCCAGCCAATAAGTGGTATTTTAAATTTGACAAGCGTGGTGGCGCACGCTTGTAATCCCAGCATTAGGGAGGCTGAGACAGGAGGATCCGGGTTCACGGCCAGCCTCAGCTACCTAGTGAGGCCCTCCGCAACTTAGTGAGACCCTGTTTCAAAATAAAGAATAAAAATTAGGGCTGGGGGTATAGCTCGGTGGTAGAATGCCCCTGAGTTCAATCCCCAGTACCACAAAACAACAACAACAACAAAAACCCAAAGACAATTAAGTAAATTATATTTATAGCTGACTCATGCAATATATTATGATTTTCTCTCCTTGTCGATTTTTAAAACATTTCTACTGGAATTGATTCCCTAAACACTGTGTCTTAAGTACAAATCTTCTTCAAAGACATTTGAACAAATCAGGCAATCCATCATTTTGCAATCTTTGTCACTTCTGGGTTGGGGTCCCTTTGATCTGGACTAAGACTCCAGTGCTTGCTGCACTCCTGTGATGGGGAAGCTTCCTGCACCAGCATCCAGGGATGCTCTTCACCCCTTCTTCCTGGATTCTGCACCTTCCCCTTTGTAGGTTTACTCCCTCACTGTGGTGGAACACATTCACCAAGGAGCTTCCTGAAAGGAGGACTGGAGGATGCTTCTAAGCTTCTGAGTATCTGAGTGTGCCATTACTCTCCCTGCACTCGACAGAGTGACCATTTTCCTGTCTGAGTTTCCAGTGTTACTGTCAAGAAGTGTGGAGCACTTCAGATTCTCCACTGTTGCCTGTAAGCTGGTTTTCTCTCTCCAGTAGTTTCTAAATTTTTTCCTTATCTGTCTTTTCTTAATTTCATAATGATGTGATTTAGAGCAGGTGGTAAATCATTTGGCTGGGTGTTTGGTGGGCTGTTTCGATCTGAACTCTTAGATACTTTAGTTGGGAAAAATTTTTCCTTGTGCTTTTTCTTGGATAATTTCGTTCTTCCCATTTTGTCTGTTTGTACCTCTATTTAGTCAGATATTTTCTGGAGTTCAATCCTTAATTTTCTTACATTTTCTAATCTTCCCTTTGGTGGTCTACTCTGTATTCCAGGAGATTTTCTATACTAATCACCCTTTCCTCTAAATTTTTTGGGGGGGGGGCTGTTTTGTTATTTTTAATTTTAAAAAGCTCTTGTTTTCTGATTGCCATTTTATAGCAATGGAAAATTAACTCAACTGTCTGATTCTTCTTCAAGTTTTCTTCTACTTCTTGCAATGTGTCTCTGTGGCCCCCACCCCTCTTTCTTAGACTAGGTCTATTTCTCAAGCTCAAGTCTTGGTTCAAGTGTCTACTCATCCCTGACTGTTTCCTTCCTTAAAAATGAGGCACTAACAATCTGACTAGAAGTTCTATGTAATAATAAAGCTTGTTAAAAATGAGTTGCTTCTACATAGTTTATTTGGCGTCCCCCAAATATCTGTGACTGCAAATCTTCCTTCATGGTCTTTTGAGTATCATATCATTTGATATCTTTTGAGTGTATGTGTGTTACTGTTACTAGGAACTGAACCCAGGAGCATTCTAACTCTGAGCTACATCCACCTCCCCAAGCCCTATTTTATTTTGAAACATAGTCTTGCTATGTAGCTGAGAGCCTTGTTAATTTGTGGAGGCTGCCCTTGAACCTGCAATCCTCCTGCCTCAGCTTCTCAAAAACTGGGATTACAGTCATGTGCCACCATACTCAGCTAATATCCATTGTTTTTACATAATATTTTATTATCCCTGCTATCTATTAGACAAGGATATGTTGGTCCTGGTGAAGACGCAATTATCTATAAACAAAGAGTTTGTCTGACAAGCATATGGGGTGGGGTAAAGGGCACTGAATTAGGAACCAGAATCCTTGGGTTTTAATTTCAGCCTTTTCACTGTGTGACCTTGGAGAGTTGTGACCTCTCTATGCCTTGGGTGCTCAGTTACACACAGATCATTGTGAAACCTACCTCAAAGGGTTGTTATGAGGATGAAATAAGTAAATATATGTAAAGAGCTTAGAACACTACCTATAATATGGCAGGTGCCACAGAAATAATAGCTACTAATATTTTTAATGAGTTGGTAGGGTTATTCCTCAAGCAGGTTGAGCAGTTTTTAGCAGTTTCACAGCATCCCCGGGACAGGACGTGACATTGAAGACTTACCCCATGTACAGACACCAAACCAAGCTTTACCTGTCATTCCACTTTTAGCCTCAAAACTTTCTGAGCTAGGTAGGACTTCTACTTCACAGGCAAAAGTGAAGCTTAAGGAGGGAAATAACTTGCCAAAGTCTCTACAGCCAGAATCATGTGGCTCAAAGTACAAGCTTCCCCCTCACATAACCCACATCTGTCAAAAAACAATCCCAGCCCCAATGGCTTCCTTTGGGACTCAAGCAGGCCTCTAAGGACCTGTATATTCCTTCCTAGTGGACACAGGGCATTAAATGTTAGGAAGACCACACAGTAGCACTTCTTAACAAATATTCTCTAATCTGGAATTTTCCCTTTCAATTACTTTGATGACATTTCACTCAAAGGCTTTTTTAGATCAACTCACAAGAAATAAGACTTATTAAACCATGGTGCAGAATCTCTAAGCAAGAAGAGGTTTTAAAGTCTATCAGTGACGTGTGTGGTGGCATATGCTTATGATCCCAGTACTTGGGAGGTTGAGATAGGAAAATCACAGGTTCATGGTCAGCCTCAGCTACTTAGTGAGGCCCTCTGCAACTTAGTGAGACCCTGTTTCAAAATAAAGAATAAAAAATAGGGCTGGGGGTGTAGCTCAGAGGTAGAATGCCCCAGTACTGCAAAAAAAAAGTCTATCAGTGATAAATTCCACATATATGGGCACCTGGCAAGAGAAACTTTAGGAAACCAGAGGTAGGCTGGAGCTGTAAAAATAAATAAATAAATAAATAAATAAATAAATAAATAAATAAATAAATAAATAAATAAATAAAATAAAATAAAAAAGAGAAGCACTGTCTAAACAGTCAATCTTCCAGAGCCTAAAAATATTGGATTCTGAAGGAAGCAGAAGAGAGAGTACTCACAGTTTCTCCAGAAGGAAGATGTATAGTCTGTGGTGCTTGCTTGTTCAAAAATTTGTTTAACAAGCGAATGTTGGCAAAAGTTCCCCGTGCCATGATGGCATCATTCCCCCGGCGGGAGCCATAGGAGTTGAATTCTCGAGGAGTTAGGCTGAGAACACAAGCAGGAGAGGAGATAGTTTAGTGAAGTGAGCAAAGATTAAACCAAGAGGCCGGGGGGGAGTGCCATAAAGCTAGCCATTTCTCTAAATCTACCAAGTAAGCACTGTTCTCCAAGGCAGAGAAGCTAGTGCCACAGCTTCAACTAAGGGCAGAGTGAGGGGTGGGGTGGAGAAGAGCAGTGATCAATATTCTTCCCCTTAGGGCCAACTCAGAGTATTCCAATCTGGATAGAAAAATCAGGAGGAATTCTAAAAGGAGTACTTATTTTATTTATCCAACAGGGTATCTTATAAAACTTCATAAAAGGTAAAAAGCTAAATCAAAACTAAAAATGGAAATGAGAATAATCAGGGGAGGCCAGTCAGATGGAGCCAAGAATGGGGACAACAGAGTATGTTCCATAAACTAACTGGAAGTAGATTCAAATGTGCCCCTGAGTTATCAGGAACTTACCCCAAAGGGAAGTAACTCTCTGGCCATGTAATTTACAACTTTTATAAGATAAAAATCAAAGCAACGCCAAGGAGGCAGACCAGTGATTTCTGGCTTTAGAATCAGAGAAAAATCTTGTCTTTGGGAGCCAATGAAAGGGAACTCTATGATGTCGAGAACAACATCTTATAATTAATACCGTGACCAGTTCATTGGTCTGCTTAAAATACTAGGGGTGGGTGGAAGTATTAACATGATTAAATGCTTAGATCTAATGTGCAGATTGAGAGAGTTTAGGATTGGGCTTTTAAGCGTGCCTTGTAACCCTTGAAATTCTATATAAAATGTTGTGGGTACATTTTGGGGGAAGGTACTGTATTTGTTTTCATTCAATTCCCTAAAGACTTCATGTATCAAAAGACTTGGTCAAGAATCATGACTAGAGAGAAAAAGTGTATACATTTTGTTTCTCAAATTTGCTCTGGGCCTCATGGTTGAATTCAGGAAGTAGGAACAGAAACCAGTAATTTTAATCTCTCTACATGTTTCTTATGAAAAGTCAGATTTGGGAACCACTGACCTCAGTATCAGTATAGTAGATAATACAAGGTGATACTGACACACCTATGAAGGTCGGCACAGGTCTGAGGAACTAGTGAAGGGATGAGTGAACTGCAGATTTTGCTGTGTCAACAAGGACAGAGCAAGGCATTTCAGGTTCTATCAGGCTTCTGGCTGTCAGAAGCTTGGGGCAGGGATGACAGCTGAACCTAATACACTTGCTCAACGAGGTCACTCTCCCTGCCTTCCTGCTGGGATTCCTGTGCCATGAACCAACAGAAAAATCAGTTGGCTTTCAGGCCCCAGGGTTCAGTGAAAAACCAGAGCCTGATTCCAGACACCTTGTGAAGAGAAACACTGGCCTCCTGCTCCCCACTCACTCCCCTCCCGCCTTCAGTCTTTGCCACCTCGTTCAGACTTACCCTCTGTTAGTTAGGTAGCGAGCAGCGGGGCTGTTTCTTGCAATATTTCCAGCTGGAGAGATGTGGTCAGTTGTTACTGAATCTCCCAAATTTAATAGAACATAGGCATCCACTATAGATTTAGGGGGCTGGAGATCCAAAGTCTAGCAAAGAATGAAACAAGTCAGCATTTGTGCAGGATTTCTCAAAAAGTCACCACATGAGTTCAACATGGACCTGGACCAGATGATGGCTCTATATTAATGCATGAAACATTCTAGTTTTCTGGTTTTTAGCAAGGACGCTTAGAAAAAGTAAGGTGGATTTATTTGAAAACATTCATATCTCAACCTTGAAAAGGAGGAGAAGTACTGGCACTCTCCCCTCAAAAGCAGTAAGAATGGCACTGTGAGCGGCATTCTCTCTCCACCTCCCCAGGACTCGGGTGCTGAGGACAACCTCAATGCTGACTCCTCCTGTCCCTTTCCAGTGACACATCAGGGAGCATGAGTGTAAGATTTTGAATATGGCAGGCCCAGGGGATGTTCTCTTAGAACAGTCCTGCAGGTTTTATGGGGCTCATGTCCAGAGAGGTGGTAGTTACCCTCCTGGGTGTCTCTGCAGAGCCACACAGAACCCCTGCCCAGAGAAACTCACGAGAGCCAAAGAGCCCAGCCCCCTAACACTCTCCTCAACATTATCTGCTTGAGATGTAAATGTTTTATAAAAGAGGGTAGCCACCAAAGCAAGGGTATGGGGTAATGTGGATTTTATAAGGAAAGAAATGTTAAGGAGCTTGTTTTGTTAAAAAATAAAAAGTCATACCAGGTTTTCAAAGAATGGTGGTGATTTAATGTATGTAGATTTGGGATTCCAGAAATACAGTGTATCTGAAGGAGCTGCTAGGTCATTCCAGCTTTCATTCACAGTCTTTAAAATAAAAAAAATAAAAAAAAGGAAAAGACAGATCTAATCACCTTCCATTCCAGGGAAAACTTAAATATGCAAACATAAACATTCATTCTAAGAAGTACAATAAAAACCATTTTTATTCTAACAGTCACACAAAACAGTTTCTCTATACTAAGATAACATGCTAACTAACTGAAAAATACATAAGCTATGAAATAGGAAGCCTATAAAATGGCAGGAATGATCCTACCCTCTGAGCTTTAAACCCTTAGGTGATCCCTCCTGTTTAGTGTGGGCTCAACAGTGACTTATTATGAAGACACTCTGCCTCTTGCCTCCCTTGCTTACTGGCTCTGTGGAAGCCAGCTACCATGCTGTGAAGCCTGAAGAGACCAATGCAGCAGACACTGAAGGAGGGAGGCTTCCAACAGCTGGTGAAGGAAGAGGACCTCAGACCCATGCCACACGAGTGAGCCTGAGCAGGTCCTTCCCAGAAACCTCAGCCTGTGACATCTTGTTTGGAGCCTTGAGAAGGCTGTGCCTGGATTCCTAATCCAGAGAAACTGAGATAATAAATGGTTTTGTTACAACTTACTAAGTTTGGGGGTAATTTATTACACAGTAATATATAAGGGAAACTAATTACTTTCTGAATATTTTGGGAAGTAAACTTCCAGGTCACATGGATACTAACTGCAAATGACAGCTGTGATGTCTTAAAAATGGACTGAAAGTTGGCTGTGGTGGTGAACACCTGTGATCCCAGGACTTGGGAGAATGAGACAGGAGGATCTCAGGTTTGAGGACAGCTTCAGCAACTTAGTGAGACTATCATCAAGTGAGATCATTTCAAAACAAAAATAAATAAATCAATAAAAAGGACTGAGGGTATAGCTTAGAAGAAGAATGCCCCTGAGTTCAATCTCTAGCAACAACAACAACAAATTGGACTGAATTCTCTTTGCAGATTTATTAACTCGGCCTTTGGAGAAATACATTTAACCCTATTGCTGCCCAGCTTCCAGACTGTGAGAAGGCATGGTACCTGCATACCAAGCCTGTTCCAAATGTCCCCAGACTCCTGCTCTCAGTTCAAACCAGCAGTCTTGGTGAGAAGCCTTGGACAGCTTAAACAGAAAGTAGGAAAAGGAGTAACATCCAAGGATCTCAGAAAATGATGCTGAGTCCCACATTTTCTCTTATTTATAAAATGCACAGTTTTCCTTATTTCAGCAGTTTAGCACTACAGAGAGGTTTAAAATATTTTAAGTACTCAAATAATGCATTGAGAGGTTCATTCAACCAACTGATTCCATCTCAGTGACACAATATAGTGACCATCAGGGTCCTCAACCCAGCTGACACAACGCCAGGGTGTCTGAGAAAGGGGTGGAGCTATGGAGAGTTGAACCCAAGGCCTTTCTTCTTTAGACTGTAACACACTTGTCCAAATCTGGGACTACCTAGAGAGTGCAGTTTGTAAAACTGTGAGACATGGGAGAAAAAGAGAATCACTCTCTTAATTATCTGAAGAAATAAATGTATTTTCTACAGCTTACACTCCCATTAACTTTAAGGTCTGCGCATATGATAAAGAAGGGCTTTATCTTACGGCCTTGGGGGCTGGGTGGGTGGCAGGGACCTCACCTCTATTTTCTTATAGACCTCCTTAAACATTCCGGGGATGACGTACTGTCGCTCTACCGCCTGGATCTCGTCTCGAGTTGGCCAGATATCTTTCAGAAATACAGGCTGTCCCTTTGCATTTATGCCTGGGGAAAAATGCTTATTAATGAGAAAAACTTCATCTAATATCCCATTTTCATATCACATAGTCAGGTCTCTTACCTCTTGATGGTTATTTTCTTTCTGTAAAGTTGGTGCAAACACTGAATTAGTGAATAATGAACCACTGCCCTTAGGGGAAACACTGCTAGGTCCTTGTGAGCCTCAGGCCATGTTTCCATCACCCATCAACACATACATTGTTTTGTGTGTTCTACTGCTTAAAAATATCTTATTTGATATACAGTTGAGCCTCCATATCTGTGAGTTCTGCATCTACTGATTCAACCAAGTGGACTGAAAATATTAAAAACAAATTGCATCTATGCTGAATATGTATATTTTTCTTGTCATTATTCCCTAAATAGTATAATACTTTTATAGTACTTACATTGTATTAAGTATTAGTTAGAGATGATTTGTGTAGACTATATGTAAATACTATGCCATTTTATATAAGGCACTAAACATTTGTAGATTCTGGTGTCTTTGGGGGTCCTGAAACCAGTCCCTCAAGGAAACTGAGTGAGGACTATGTACTACTGACCCAGTAATGCTGGGCTTACAGCCAACCAGTACCAATCTAAACACAAGGCACAGCATAGCCTTCTTATGCTCAGAACAACAGCACATCAGCACTATGCTTAGGGGCCATTTTAAATAGCAACATCACCACCAAAAGCATAAAAAAGGCACTAAATAGTCTGTGAAAAGGGTGTTTGTTTATAGTGTGGGAGCTGAGACAGGAAGGCAGAGGGTAGTCTTCCTGGACCTCAGCCTGGGATGTGTGTGTTGAGTGACTCAGTTTGCACCCATGAGTGTGTGTGAAGGGCCGCTGAAGCACCGAAGTACTGACTGAAGGCTAAGTTACATGTTAGTGAGTAGGCAAAACTGCAGACACAGATTCCAAAAATAATGAGGAGCAACCTCTAAAGCTATGGTTTCCTAAAAGTAACCCTAAAGGACATTGTTTCTACATTATCTAATCTTAGACTGGATGGAGGGGGTGTATTAAGCAAGAGGTGCAGATAAAAGGAGACAAAGCTTCAGTTCTGAATTGTGAGCAGCTGAAATACCTGGAGTGTCCTACAAATTACATATCATTAGAGTACAGCAGGAGTAGAAAAGGGAGGAATTGACAAAGAAACCAGAAGAGCACATCTCTGTGGCTTCTGATAATCATTGCCTGTTGCTACTCCTCACTGGCAATGCAGCCTTGCTTACTTCAGTTATACCCTAGCTGTATATCAGAGGATACTGAGAAGATTCTCCTTTTTGTCTTATCTTTAGAGGGTCTGTGTTTCAGTTTTTATTAACAAAAGTAGCAACTTTCTCCCCGTAGTTTTTTTTAGTTCACTAGAAAAGAACCATAGTTACACAAACAAAATCTTACCCAATGGCTCTTTCTCAAAGTCGATCCTGATGGTCCCAGCAATTGCGTATGCTATTACTAGAGGGGGAGATGCTAAATAGTTGGCCCGGGTATTGGGGTGGACTCGGCCTTCAAAATTCCTGTTCCCAGATAGTACTCCAACAGCTACTAGGTCTCCCTGTTTAAGGCAAGAGAAAAGTCAGGTCACAGAGAAGAAACTGCCTAACTTCTCATCTCAGACCATCTGCCCTTTCTCCTGGTTCTCTCATGCTACAAAGAGAAGGGGACACAGGCATTCCACGGGAGACACTCTGAGTCAAAAGCAACTGAGACATGTTCAGTGATTTCTGTTCATGAGAAAATGCCAGGCAGGTTAGAATGCAATGCCCTGCTAACTCTTGTACGAAAAGCTGACAGCTGAAGAGAGCCACAGTAACTTACATAGACTCAGCAGTATTTTTCAAGGCTTCAGAATTTGGAGGGAAAAAAAAAAAATAAAGTCAAGGCAATTTAGATTCATTTATCTAATGATGGACAGGTGGAGACCTGTTTGACTTTGACTCAGTTTTCAACAAAGAATTCTGGAGCCTTTTGTACTAAAAACCAGCAAGTACTGAGCACATACTTAGGTGCTAGGTACTATACTAAGTGTTTTTCACTCATCATGTTAAGTTCTCATAACTCTGTGAGATAGAAACTATTATCATCTCTAATTTACAGTGATGGAAACTGAGGCACAAACAGGTTAACTAACTTGTTCAAGGTTATGTAACTACTAATTTTAGCTCTAAAGATCACATTCCTAACCACTTCCCCTCTTCTTTAAACTGTATTAAAATTACCAGCATTTTTGTCATATATTATACACAAAGAAACAACAGCTCTGAAGACCTAGCAGCTCCTCTGTAATTACCTGAGTGATGGCTTCTACCACAGGGTCAGGTAAGGGCCCACTGTTGCCAATGCAGGTCATGCAGCCGTAGCCCACCACATCAAACCTAGGTGTCAAAAGGGAGGCACAAGAAAGAGAATCACTTCCAGTGAGACTTCTGCTCACAACACTTCCCAGAGACCATGGGTCACAAGGAATAGCAGCGTCTGAGGTGAAGTTCAGGACAGTGCTGTTTTTACCAAGCTTCCTTTTTAGAGAACATTTTGATACAGCTTATCCAAGAAGAGTAAGATTCAGTTTTTACTTATAATAAGGAACTGAATAACCTTGAATTTTTAAAAGTTGAAATCAGATGTGCTGTTTAATGTTTCCATTCAGTATTATTATTGTATAATCCTAAGGACTTTAGAATTTGGGACACATGGAGAAGATACATGACATCCAAACCAAGAATAATATGGACACTGGAGAAATTGCATTTGGCTACTAATAACTAATTTGCCTCAGAGAATTAGAATGTTTTCAGTCATGGCAAACAATTATTTTCATGCCCAAAGGCAGACTCTCCGTTGCGGAAGCACTGCTAGCCCGTGGCATACCTCAGTGGAAGTGGGAGAGGACCCCCATAGGTGCTGCACACATCAGCGCACGGGCTTGGTTTCAGCCCCTGCTCTGCCCTCAGAGGACACCCTTATATGATGAACAACCAGCACAACTGAACAGGAGGGCCCTATTCAGTTGGAATGTCAGGGTTTAAGTCTACCTAAAATCCAACAAAAGACTATTCAGCTAGATATACATCAGATAAGCTCATAGCTTTTACACAGTGACATAGAAGACACACAAGGGAAAAAAAAAAATGCAAAATCCCTGGTGTAAAAGAAAACTCACTCACCCAAGCTGAGACAGATAAGGCATGACTCCGCTTTCTCTCAAATAATAGGTGACCACCCCACTTCCAGGAGACAGGCTGGTTTTGATGTAAGGCTTCACATTCAGGCCAGCATCCACAGCTTTCTTTGCTAACAATCCTGTGAAGTAGTAAACACAGTGTGGGCAACTGCTTACATAGGTGGCAGGAATACTTCAGAAAAAAGCCTGCCTTTTGAGTGGCATTTCCTGTCACCGCCTGACAAGGCTCCCTCCTGGTGGCATTTTGTGCCACTTCTGTGGTCTAACAGAGATGAAAAGCTCAGTGACCCAATGTTCTTTACACCTATGTAGTAAACTCAAAGTCATGGAAATGAAGAAAGAGATGCGCTCACCTGTGCTATTTTTTTAAGAGATTAACTCCAGACCAGTCAAGAATATGTTATAAAACAAGTTTTTAATTTTTGGCGGAAATGTGATCTAATTTGGATGAAAATTATTGAAAGGGCTCTTTCGGGAAACATGTGAATTATGTACTGGTTGGCAAGCTTGGAAGTAAATATCTAGATTATACATGTTTCTCACGTGGAAGATCAAGAGCTCCTGGGCCTTTGGACTTTGGGCAAATATATAATATAAACGTGTTACTAGAATACTACTGGGTGCTCTGACTTTGTACGTATCACAGAAGTAGGAAAGGATTAGGTGAGGGTATAAAGAAATAAAGAGCTACAGACAAGCTGGAGATGTGTCGTAAGAAAAACTGGAAAGCATAGCTGGCAAAAGACGAACTCTATGACAAAGAAGGTTTCCCCTCTGCCCATGAAGAAAGAACTGCTGATGCCAGTCCGTAGACACAAGGGAAACTGGGGCTCATTTAAACATTTGGAAACTAAAGAGATCTTAGTCAAACCCTGCATGTAAATATTAACTACTTAGCCAGAATTGCATAACAGATCAGGTGTGCTGAGTTTTATCAATCAGTGCCCTGTGTCCTAATTCAGACGCACTTGCCCATGCACTGAGATGGTACTAAATTCTACCTGTCAGGAGTTTTGCAGAGAACAAAGTCTATGACATGACAATAGGTTCTTTATTCTTTTATTTCCCTTCTAAAGGTTGACACAGATTCTAGGTGTTAGCAGAAATTGAGCTTCCTTTACTTTCTTCTACTTAATTTCTATGCTAATTCTAAAAGGAATGACTATTATATATCCTCCTTAAATAGTTTGCTTTGGATGTTATTTGTTGTGTAGATATTTATTGTCCCAGGACAATAAATCTCTGCATCTAGAAGACAAGGTCCAGGGAACCACGTGTATCATCAGATATGGTCTTGGACCGTGTCTCAGGAGATTTCCAGAAGGTCCATATGACCATAGGGATGAACTCAAATGCACTTACCTGCTCCTAACATCACAGATGGATTACTGGTGTTTGTGCAGCTAGTAATGGCAGCGATTACTACAGAACCATGAGCAAGGGTGAATTCACTATTATTGTAGATAAATGTCTTATGGTCGCTAAAATGGTCTGGAGCAACTTGGAATCCTTTAAATCCTTGCTGTAGGAAGAAAAAAATACATGTATATTATATACAGGAAGAAAAAAAGATATATACTTTTTATCATAGAAAGAAAAATATATTGTTCTCACTTTGGAAAAAGGACTACTTTGGTAATTCTATTTTTTAAAGTCTAATTACTACTTAAATGCAAATATTTCTGCCAGCAAACTAAGAAATTTTACAGAAAAATTAAACTTTGCTTTATTCTTTTTACATGTTTACAAAAGGTAGCCATAATTCCTGACTTTTACTCTGCACTGAAATCAGTAAGCATTTTCCTATTCTCAAAAAATGTGAATGCTCCATGGGTGTTGTGGCACACACCTATGATCCTAGCTACTTGGGAGGCTGAGGCAGGAGGATACCAAATTTGAGGCCATGCCTCAAAATTAAACAATAATAGGGGATGAGAACATAGCTCTGAGGCAGAGCACTTGCCTAGCATGTGCGAGGCCCTGGGTTCATTTCCCAGTGCTGCAGGAGAGGAAGGAAGGGAGAGAGGGAGGGAGAGGGAGAGGGAGGGAGAGGGAGGAAGCGGGGGGACGCTAAAACTACAAATTTAGTTCAAAGTTAGTCTACATAGAACTGAATGATATTATCACTGAGGCTAACTGATTCTAACCTTAGGGAAAATTAGAGAAAGGTACCATTTAGATCAGATTAAACTAATTATGATCAATAATGCAAAGTATGGCTGACATTTAGTAAAATGCTCATGGATAAAATCCATCACACAACTTATCCATCTGGGAAGTGTTCACTGAATATCTGTGTACAAGACATTATGCTAGATACTCCTGGGATACCAATGTGACGCAAATCATAGGTACAGTCCAGGAAAAGAAACAAACAGTCTTAACAACATAAGTTAAAGAACGAGGAATTCCATCAGGGAGTTTTGGACCAAGTCGAGGGAAAGAGACTTCCTGCTAGAGATGCTGCCACATTATAGGGGAGCTGGAATCTGAGGGGAAGTCTTACGGAGCTGACAGAACAGGAGGTGATGAGATGGAGAAGAGATGGGGAGGGGTGTGCACAAAAGTGCAAGGACCTCAAAAGCCTGGTGAGCAGTGATCAATGTGAAGAATCGTGTGGAAAGTAGACATGTTTGAAAATGTGGGCTGAGTGGTATTTTTTCAGGTGGGCAGGTCTCTAAGGAAGCAGCATGGCCCACAGCTAATGGGGAGGTCATTGAGGATTCTAGAACAGAGGAGAAACGCCCTCAGCCATCAGGCTTCAGCAAGATTCATCGAGTGGGGCGAAAGTCTGGGCACTAAGAAGCAGGGTAAAGGTAGAGCTGGGAGGCCCCTACCTTGGCTCCCAGGCAGCTCTCAAAGTCTTTTTTCATGTCAGACACAGCGACTTTGTCCTGAGGCCTTTTGGGTCCACTGCAGCAAGGAACTACTGTTTTCAAATCTAATTCCACAACCTGTTCACCCAAGAGAAAAAAGAATGACCCCCAAAGAAGAAACACAAGCCACACCAGAGAACTGAAAACATCACAATAAAAATAAGCAAATAAACAAAACTAGCACATTCCAGAACAAGGAAGCCAATATTCATCTTAACACTTAAGTGATGAATTTCTTAAGATCAAGATGGTAACTTAAGCAGCATGGATGAGCAGGAAGTCTTGCTGACTCTTAGAAAGACTGAGGTGGACGCTGAGGTTGCTGCCAGTGTCTTCCCCTCATCCATTCTTTTTTTTTTTTTTGTATGTATGTATACACTTTGGTTTATAGGGCTTTGATCTACACAATCAAGTTTTCAGTAACATTGACATACCCTTTCATAAATTCATATTTTTAATATCCTGGTTCCCTTCACTAACTCATTCTTTTTATTTTTTTATTGGTGCATTGCAATCATACATCTTTGTTAGGTACAAGCTGGTAAAGACAGGAGAATTGCAGGTTCGAGGACAGCCTCAGCAAGTAGTGAGACTCATCAACATAGCAAGACCCTGTTTCAAAATAAAAATAACAAAATAGGGCTGGGGGTATAGCTCGGAAGTAGAATGCCCCTTGGTTCAATCTCCAGTACCAAAAAAAAGGATGCGGGGGAGCACACCCAGCTTACAATGATGAGGTCAGTTAAAAGGTAAGAAGTTGTTTTGTTGTGATTACCATCTCATCGTCTTCATTTTTCAGCCTTTAGTACCCTGTTCTTTTGTAAGGACGTGGCAGTGACTAATTTCCTACAAGTGCACCCTTGAAGAAAACATACAGACAACTTGGAAGAGAAGAAACAGGGTTAGTGGAAGGTGCTCTCATACCTGGGCGAAGTCTGGGTCCTGAGAGGAGTTGCTGAAATCTCGAAACAGTCCTACAGCCTGAAGATACTTTTTAATGTGCTTTACTTTGCTTTCATCACGACCTAAATGGTAGTAGGAGTAACAAGTAACACCTATTAATATTTCCTAGTCAATGGCTATAATGCTTCCACCTGCAGTAATATAAGTGATATGCATTCCTGGACACGTACACTGACATAGCAATCTTCCAGCTTTCAGGCTGAGAATTTGAATCTCTGGCTGATGCTGATTTTTATTAGGGGCCGTTAACTGACCCTGTTCCTACCAAAATGACCATTTTCTGGAAAGGATTCTGGTTCTACCTAGATATATTCTTCTTTTTGGTTATAGCCCTTAATTAGAAAGATCCTATCTGAGCTAATTGTCAAATTGCAACTATCCATGTACCTTAAACTGGCCATAAAGAATTGTGGCATGCCAT
>PVLC010023885.1:0-25227 GCA_004027655.1 Graphiurus murinus | reverse complement strand
TTTTTTTGTGGTATTGGGGATTGAACTCAGGGGCATTCTACCTCCGAGCTATATCCCCAGCCCTACTTTTTATTCTTTATTTTGAAACAGAATCTCACTAAGTTACGGAGTGCCTCACTAGGTAGCTGAGGCTGGCCGCGAACCCGGATCCTCCGGTCTCAGCCTCCCGAATGCTGGGATTACAAGTGTGCGCCACCACACCCGGCTCAAGTAGTGCACAGTTTTAATCCCAGTATTTGGGAGACTGAGACAGTAGGATCACAGGTTCGCAACCAGACTCAGCTACTTAGTGAGGTCCTTCACAGCTTAGTGAGATCCTGTTTCAAAAATAAAGAATAAAAAATAGGGTTGAGAGTGTAGCTCAGATAGAATGCCACTGGATTCAATCCCTAGTTCCACAAAATAAATAAATAATGTGTGTATAAAATAAAAAACAAAATTGGTTACAAAATCTTTAACTGATTTTTTTTTTTTTTTTTTTTTTGGTGGTACTGAGGATTAAAAGAAATGAAACAAAACTAAAAAGGGTCTCACTAACTTTCTGAGATAGGCCTTAAATCTGTGATTCCTCTGTCTCAGCATCCCAAGTACTGCGATTATAGGTGTGTGCCACCACGCCCAGCTTCAGAATGTACAGTCTTTGAGGGCTGTTGCTTCAATTAGCTGCTGGGCCTTGGGCAACCACCTGGACCCTGGTCATAGTCTCACTCAGGCAGCCAGGAGTCTTAGATCCTTTAGAGGCAGGATTTGCATTTAGGTATTGGTGAAGGTTTGCTGATCCTATGCCATGAAGCCCAGAGGCTGTTTAGTCTCCTGTAGGAAGAGGTTTATGTAACCCAAAGAGGCAGTAGGGTGTGAGTCTACTATTCTGGAGCAACAAAAGAAGTGCAAGTCATATGGGTCTTGACTCATAGTCTTCCCTACAGCCGGCATGCTGAGTGATATCCAAAAAAGACATGAAACCAGCTAAGACATGCCGGGAGCCAAGCTAGTGCCTGATAGGCCAGGATATCATGATAGCTAGACATGCTTGGATGTCATGACCCTGGCCATGCCCAAGGGCAAGAGAGCAAGAAGCTCCTGGAGTAGATGGTACGTGAGCCCCTGGACTTCCCAGGCCCCAGAAGACCCTTCCAACTCCAAGACCTGCCCTGGCAGTGGGTACCTGCTGGAAGTAGGCAGCAAAACGGTGCAGGTACTGGTCATAGGGCAGCATGGCATGCGTCTCACACCCATAGCAGTTGATGTACCAGATTCCCAGCAGAGCCAGCAGGACCGGGGCGTTCTTCTCCAGGGGTGTCGTGCGGAAGTGCTGGTCCTGAAACAAGAGCAGGGCAGGTGGGAGTTGAGCAGTTGCCAGGAAGAGAGCAGGCAGGGCGGAGGGAGTAAGGGAGGGAACTAGACCAACACAGGTGTCTCTGGACACTCAGCACTCACCATCCAGTGAGCCCCGGAGAGCAGCTGCTCAAAGTTGTCAAAACCTGTGACACAAAAGCAGCATCAACAGAAATGGCCATACCCTGTGTCCTCAGACAGCTCCTGGAACCAGAAAAGGCTGGTGCAGAGCCAGAGGAAACAGGACCTGGGAGAACTGGGCCAGGAGAAAGCCTCTCTAATTTGAGCTGGCCCTGAATGCAAAGTGGAATCTAATTGTAGCTAGGTGGGGGACAAGCAGCTCTGCATTGGTGGGGGAGAAGGGGGCGCAGGGAGAAAGGCCAGCCTGTGGCCCAACAGAAAACCTGGGCCTTCCTCTCAACTTAAAAGCAATATTCCAGCCAAGAGAGAGAGAGGCCAGCAGCCTGTGGGGACAGCAAAGTACTTAGGGTCATAAGCCCCCTCTCCCATGACCCAAGACTGCAATAATATCCCCAGGGTGCTGAAAGGCTCAGAAACACACACTCACCCACATGCAGGGCAATGGAGAGTCCGATGGCTGACCACAGAGAGTAGCGTCCACCTACCCACTAGGAGAGACAGGAGAAGGTGCTGAGGGAGGGCCGGTGCACCCCGCCCCCCTCCCTCCTCCATAAACTTGTCCTTGGAGGGCACCGCTCTTCCACAGGTGCAGCTTGGCGGGCTCCGCCTGACCCACCTCTGGTAAGCAAGACAGCAGGCCAGGTGATGGCAATTCACTGGGCTGACCAACAAGGCAGACCACACGTGGAACTCGCCAGAGCCACAAGCTCAACCGTAGACCTTACCATGGCTGGCCTTGTCTCTTGGCAGACCCAGAGCCTCGTACCTGTGCCAGCTTCTGCCTTCTCAGATTTTCGGTAGGCCTGATGCCTCCTACCTGTGCTTAACCTGCCTTCTCAGACACTGACAGACATAGAGCCTCATACCTGTGCCTATCTTGCCTCAGACAATGGCAGACCCAGAGCCTTGTACCTTTGCCTTAACCTGCCTCCTCAGACAGACAAGACAGACCCAGAGCCTCATACCTGCGCCAGGCCTCACCATCTTGTTTACTGGCAGACCAAGTGCTCATACCTGTGCCTAACCTACCTTCTCGGACACTGACAGATCCAGAGCTTCATACCTGTGCCAGGTCCCACCTCCTCAGATACTGGCAGACTCAGAGCCTCATACCTGTGCCAGGTCCCACCTCCTTGTTTACTGGCAGACCAAGTGCTCATACCTGTGCCTAACCCACCTTCTCGGACACTGACAGATCCAGAGCTTCATACCTGTGCCAGGCCTCACCACCTCAGATACTGGCAGACCAAGTGCTCATACCTGTGTCTAACCCACCTTCTTGGTCATTGATAGATCCAGAGCCTCATACCTGTGCCAGGCCTCAGCTCCTCAGATCTGGCAGATCTAGAGCCTCATACCTGTTGCAGGTCTTACCTCCTTAGTCCCAGAGTCTTATACTTGTATCTTCCTCTCTGAAAACTGAGAGAGCGCCTCCTTGGTTACTGAAAAACCCAGAGCCTTATACCTATGCCTAACCTGGTTCCTCAAAGGACAGACCAAAGCCCCATACCTGTGATGCCTGGCTGCCTAGGACACCGACAGATCCAGAGCCTTGTACCTGTATCAGGACCCTGCCCAGCATCTCATGCCTGTACCCAGTACACTTCCTTGGACAATCACAATCAAAGACCCAAGCACCCCCTACCTGTACCTGGACTTGCCTCCTTGGACAAAGACTCAAAGGTCCAGAGACTCATTCCTGTGCTGCCTAAGCCCACTTCCTTGAACACTGACCTAAGGCTTTACCTATGCCGGACCCTGTCTGGTCAGACTAATGCACCCAGAGCTTCATACCTGTGCCTCTGCCAGGCACTCTTCTTTGGAAAATGACAGATCTAACACTTTCTACCTGCACTTGGTCCTGCCTCCTGAGACACTGACAGATCCTAGGACTCATATCTGTGACTTGATGTTTGTTCCCTGAGACACTGGCGGCCCTAGAACCTTGCCCTGCCTCGGGACACACAGGCCCAGTGGCTCATACTTGGGTTTGACCAATCTTCTCAACTTTGGTGCCAAGACAAACTTACGCCTACTAGTGACACAGCACCTTCTGGTGCCACACCTGCAGACTCCACGAGGTATTATCAGAATCTTCTGAACACCACCCACACTTTCCCAGAAAGGGATTTATGGAGCACCTACCACATTCCTAGCATTGGCAATGCAAACAGCCCAGTGAGGAAAATGTAAATGAAATAATGATAACAGTAAATGTGAAACAGGTGCTTGGGAGAAAGTGAATATGGCGCTAAGACCAATTACAAAAAGAATCTGCCAGGCACTTGAACCTAGATCTGAAGAATGAACAGGCCTTGCCCAGGGCAGTGGCACATGCCCATAATCCCACTACATGGGAGGCTGAGACAGGAGGATCACAGGTTCAAGACTAGCCTTGGCAACTTAGCGAGACTTGCAGCAGCCTAGTGAGAGCCCGTTTCAAAATAAAAAATAAAATAAAATAAAGGGCTATGGTGTAACTGAGAGGTAAAATGCTCCTGGGTTCAATCCCTAGTACTACAAAAAAGGGATCATCAAGAGAAGCATTCCCGTAATAGTGAGTGAATGAAGCCTCACAGAAAATGATTTATTAGCCGGGCGTGGTGGCGCACACTTGTAATCCCAGCATTCGGGAGGCTGAGACTGGAGGATCCAGGTTCGCGGCCAGCCTCAGCTACCTAAGGATAAGGTAAGAATGAAAGCAGGAAAACCACTTAGGAGTCCTAGTGTTATCCAGGGGATGATGCTATTCTGGACTGGGGAGTGCAGAGTTCTGATTTATGGAGTTCAAACAGGATAGACCGGAAGAATGAGAGAAACATGGCCCAGAGGTTTGTAGCTTGAGTAGTGAGATGATGAATGGGATCCTTCACCTGACAAAGATCTGAGTTTTCAGGCAACCTTATATGAAGGACACTGCTACGGGTTACATCACACTTGACAAAGCCTCTCAGATCCTGCCCAACAGATTTTTTTTTTTTTTTTTGCGGCACTGGGGATGGAACCCAGAGGCATTCTATCTCTGAGCTACATCCCCAGCCCTATTTTTTATTCTTTATTTTGAAACAGGGTTTCACTAAGTTGAGGAGTGCCTTACTAGGTAGCTGAGGCTGGCCGCGAACCCGGATCCTCCAATCTCAGCCTCCCAAATGCTGGGATTACTAGCATGCGCCACCACGCCCTGCCCAACAGACTTAGTTCTAGAAACTAGACCTGAGCAGATAGCCCGCTAAGCTGACAGATTCATGCTCTGACCTTGGATGAGAACAGGTCCTCAGATTTCACTTCTGGGGAAGCCAGCAATGCCAGTGTCCAACCTGAGGCTCTGAGCCCTCAATTTGCAGACATGGGTTTCCAGACATTCCCTTTACTGCAGTGCGCCTCCTAGACCACACCTTACAGATGAGCGCCTTACTCAGTTCCATGTTCCGGGCCTCACTTGCCCTTCTCCACTGGACCTCACCTCATCTAACCAGATATAATCCTTTTTCCTCACTTGAGCAACTCAAGACCTTATGCCAACATGACAGGATGCCACAGACCACAGTCTAGGCTGGTTACAGATCCCCAGGCCTCTGCAATACCTTCAGCCTGTCATACACCTATCCTATGTTTATACTCCTACTCTGGATTCACAGACTCACCAGCAAAACCAGGTGAACACAGCAACACTGGGCACAGATGCAGTGGCTTCACCTGGAGGCCTAGCCTTGCCTATCTGTGTCCAATTCCAAAGCCTCATGCTGCAGGCTCAAACTCTTGTCAGAGCCAGGTTCCACACATTGCAGCTGATGGACCAGGCTCTGTATACCTGTGTGTGCTGAAACCTGACCACTCAGCCTCCACTGACAGACCAGGTCCACCTCCCTGAGCCCAAATGAGACTCCTTCAGCTCTGTTTACATGGGCCTGATTCCAGTAGTCTCTATGCTGTCTGGCTCAGCTTTAATATCTCAGACAGACCCAGCACTATCAAGCTCGGCTTAACTTTAGCATCCAGAACCTCACGGAAGAGCCCCAGACCTCATCAGTCAGGAATACCTCCAGGCACCTGTCTCCAAAGACCCACCTGGGAGATGTGGTTCTACCAACTTGTCAGTAACCCATGCTCCCTAGACCTAACCTCTAAAACTTGGGTCAATACACCCAAACCATAACTATACCACATAACTATACTTCACCTGCAAGACCCCAGGTATACCTACCTCTAGCTCCCAAGTCCTTGCTTGAGAGAGCCACATTCACCTTCTCATGTCTGATGTAGGGCCTGCAGACCTGGAAGACCCAGTGCTTTGCCTACCCTAGACTCCCTGCTACACCACCTCCATAAGCTTAACACTGGTTCTTCAGGCTGCATCACCAAGACCCAGGGACACATATGTCTGCCCTAATCGAACTCTCAAAGAGCCAGCTCTACCTACCCGTGTTCAATCCTAATTCCTTAGGTCTGAAGACTACTTCTGGCAGGACAGCTTTCCCTACATGTATATGACCCTGGATCTTCAGACCACACCTGGAAGGCCAGCTCTACCTACCTGTGCTTGACCTTGGCTCCTCTGATCTCACCTGACAGGCCAACTCTGTGTGCTTGCTTTGAACCCTGGCTTCTGAAATTGTACTTGGTGGGCTAGCTCTATCTACCTATGCTTGAACTTTGTTCCTCAAATCACAACTGGAAGACTAAGTCTACCTACCTGTGCTTGACTGTGGGTCCTTGGACTATACCTGGTCAGACAGTTTAAACTACTTGGGCTTGAGCCTGGTTCCTCAGACTATAACTGGAAGACCATCTCTACCTACCTGTACATGACCCTTACTTTTCAGACCACACCTGGCAGGCCATCTCTACCTACCTGAGCCTGATCCTGGGTCCTCATAGTGCACTGGCAGGCCACCTCTACTTACCTGTACATGACCCTAACTCTAGACCACATCTGGCGGGTTACCTATGCCTACTTCTGTATGACTCTGGCTCTTCAGACCACACCTGGCAGAGCAGCTCTACCTACCTGAGCCTGACTGGGTCCTCATACCACACCTGGATGTCAGCTCTGCCTACCTGTATAGGACCCTGGCTCTTCAGACCAAACCTGGCAGGCCAACTCTACATTCCTAGGCCTGACCCTGGGTCCTCACACTGCCATCTCTACCTACCTGTACATGACCCTGGTTCTTCAGGCTTTACCATGAAGATCTAGATGTACATACCTTTGCCTGAATCCAACTCCTAAAAGAGCTAACTCTACCTACCTGTGTTCAGTGGTAACTCTTCAGGCCTTGAGTCTGTATCTGATAGGCCAGCTCTGCCTACCTAGCTCTTCAGATCATATTTGGTGGGCCAGGTCTACCTATTAGTGTTTAACCTTAGGTACTGAGACTATACCAGGTGAGCCAGTTCAACCTACCAGTTGGTGACCCTAGATCTTTATACTATACCTGGCGGCCAGCTCTACCACCCAAGCCTGACCTGGAATCCTCATACTACACCTGGAAGCCAGCTCTGCCCATGTGTGCCTGATGCTGGTTCCTGAGATTGTGGTAGGTTGGTTCAGCCTACCTGGACCTCACACATCAACTGCTCAAACCTCATCCAACACATTCAGTTCTTCCTACCCAGGCTTGACTTTGAATTCTCAGCTCTCACTGGATATGCCCAGGTCTGGCCCTCCAGACCTTACCTGCACCTAGCTACAACCCTCAACCTTCAACCCTCACACCCAAGAGGTGAAGTTCCACCTACCAATCTTGACCCCACCTGGAAGATCCAGAACTACTCACTAGCCAGCTCCCAGCTCCCCAGATCACCCCCGAGAGATCTACCTCTAGCCATCTGTCTTGCTTTTATTTCCTCAGACGTCATCTAAGGGATCTAGTTCTTTCTCGATGAGCCTAACCATGGCTCCTCAGGCCTCACTTGACAGAACAGCTCTATCTACCAATACATGACCTCAACTATGACACAAAGCTTACTGACTCTAACCATGTGTTTCAGGTCAACACACCTCATTTTATTTCAGACACTAAATCTCCTGGAAAACTTTACCTATTGTGCTTGACCAGCTTCTCTGACTTGGGGTAAAAACTGGGGCCTGACATCAGACTTTACTTGTGACACCCAGAAGTATAAAAGTGTGTCCCACCTCAGCACCTCAGACCTCACCTGCCAGGCATGCTTCACGTATGTATGCCAGACCTGGGCCTCACAATCTATAGGTGGATGCAGTTCTCCATCCTTTTGTCTAATGCCAGCTCTTCAGTCTTTTCCCAGGGAAACTTGGACTACCTACCTGTGCACCACAAGAGCTGCTCAGGTGTCACCTAGGACAGTTGTGATTCCTGAGTCCTCACTTGTCAGACTCAAGTCTACCTGCCCCTTCTAATCTTTAGTTTCAATGTCCCTACTCAGCCAATCCAGTTCTACCTACATGTGTCTAATCTAGCTCCTAAGGCCTTGCCAAAGAAGCCCAGTCATCAGCAAGGTATGGTGGCACATGTCTGTAATTCTAGTATTTCGGAGGCTGAGATAGGAAGATCACAGGTTCAAGGCCAGCCTCAGCAACTTAGGGAGACCCTGAGGAACTTGGCAAGACTGTTTTAAAACAAAACAAAACAAAACAAAAAAACCCTGGGTGTGGTGACTCATGCTTGCAATCCTAGTACTTGGGAGACTGAGACTGGAGGATCGCAGGTTCAAGGCCAACCTCAGCAGGAGGATTGCAGGTTTAAAGCCAGCCTGACCAACTTAAGAGAGGCTCTCAGCAACCTAGTGAGACCCTGTTTCCAAATAAGAAATAAAATCGGTCTGGGGACATAGCTTGGAGGTAGAATGCCTCTGGGTTCAATTCCCAGTACCATAAAAAAAAAAAAAAACGAACACGGGCATGGTGATGGATTCTTGTAACCCCAGTACCTGGGAGGCTAAGACAAGAGGATCACAGGTTTGTGCCCAATCTCAGCTATTTAGTGAGGTCCTTTGCAACTTACTGAGATCCCGTTTTAAAACAAAGAATAAAAAATAGGGCTGAGGGTATAGCTCAGAGGTAGAATGCCTCTGGGTTTCATTCCCAGTTCTGCAAAAAATAAAAATAAATAAACGAATTTAAAAAAAGGGGGGGGCAGAGGTATAGCTCAAAAGTACAATGCTCCTAGGTTCAATCCCCAGTACCAAAAAAAAAAAAAAAAAAAAAAAAGAAACCCAGCCACACACACCATGGTCTGATTCCAGTTCCCGAGATCTCAGACACAGATCTATACCCAACAGATGCACTATACATGCCTAATCTGAACAGCCATTGCCCGTGGACCTAGTAGATCCTTGCCACATACCTCAGCAGGAAGGGAGCCTGGTGAGAGCCCAGTGTTCTGAGTGCCCACCTGACATTTTGTCCGGCAGAACAGGTCTCTAGACCTTTACCATGCGCCTCTCAAGCCGTACCTTACTGACATCGCTCCTCCGTATCTCTGTTTCACGTGCCCCAGCTCCCCAGTCCTCACCTCTTATGATCAGGTACTTTCCTACCTCTCCCTCGCCTGGGCTCCTCAGACCTCAGCCAGACCTGTTACCACAGATCACACCTTGTACTTGGGCCTCTGACACCTGAGCTCTGGCTCACGCCTGGTCAAGATGCTGAGAACTAAGTGGCTGACCTGTGGTTGCCCAATCTTGGGTTCTAAACCCCTCATCTGAGTGACCAGCCGCCTGCTACCTGATCCTCACATTTCAGAACCAGTCAGAGAGACCCTAGCGTACACACCTGTTCCATGCCATAGATCTAGGCCTCTTCCCACAGAGATGGCTTTAAGTACCTGTATATGACTTCGGTTCCTCAGAACTCACTTGATAGAACCACTTTCTGAATACCTGTCTTCTCCAGAATTCACAGACCTCATTTGTACCTTTTCCTGTCCTGGTTTCCTCCTCCAGACTCACCTGGCTCCTCTTCAGACCTCATCAGTCATAATTAGCATTCCAATGTGTGCTGACTCAGGCACAGCCCTGAGATTCCAGTTGACTACCTCTGCCTGGTAAACCCGAGGCTGCCCTAAGACACAGCCCAGCTGAACGAGCCTCACCACTCGTATGCACCTTTATTGAACTGGACCCTTCCGATCTCACCTTGGAGCCAGCTGTATTCCTCTGCCTGACCTGATGCCTCTAACTTGCCTTCTCTGTGAGACACATACCTCTCCCTAAGTCACACCTTAACTCTTCTGCATATGCTGGGCAGTTATAAATAACCAAAACCTTGTTCTTCTGGGCTCCTCGGCTAACAGGAGCCTACGCATCACTGCCCACAACCTGCTAGACGCCAAATCCCAGGGAGGAGGTGGAAAGCTCCTCTCCTCCTTTATCAGGCATGCAATTGGTTAGAAGCTGCACAGTCTTGAGCGGGGTTCCTCATCTGAGCCACAGGATGCAGAAAATGATTTGAGTGACTCTTCTCAATTCTTCCAAGGATGGTACATAACTAGTCCCATTCTAGAAAGATGTTAACTCATTATATACAATAGCTGGCTTAGGGTACTGGGGCTTCGTTCTCTCCCCGACCCTGGTAGAAAAAGGGTTTTAGAGCTTTCAAAGTAAGGAAGTTATATCTGTGGTGGATGCCACCAAGCAAAGAGCCCAGTCCAAAGGCCGGTGGGAAAACACCCAGGTAGGTGATGCCCTCAAGTGTACCCGCCAGGGCCACATGTTAGAGCACCGCACCTATGCCGGCCACACCCATAACATTTGCAGAACCCACACCACACCCCGCATGGCATTCCTGCTACCTGAGCCTTCACAGCTCTCCTCACACTGCCACACTCAGCAAGGTGCAAGGAAAGCTTCCACTCAATGCTTGAGTCTGGCAGAGGTGAGTCTGTGTGATCACCTGTCGAGGTTCACTGTGCTGGCTGCCCAGGCCCTGGGCCTGGTACCTCCTCCCCGCCACCCTCCGGCTGCTCCTGCAGCTCCTTTCCAGGCCTATGGGGTCCCAACTTCTGCCTCACCCTATCCCTTGGCCTTTAGAGACTGGGGCTGTGGCTTGTAGAAAGGTCATCACTGAGAATAACTCACAATCATAGCTTAGTTGGGGGTGGGAGGGGCAGCTCTGGTTACCCTACAGCGGGTACAGCTGGCAGGCACCCAAAGAAGTGCAACTAGCCCTAACAGCGCAACCTACTGCAGGAGACAGAGGGGTTTCTGGGCCCCAACTAGGTTGCTCTCACCCTACAAGCCACCCTATGGACCTTCCTGCCTTTCTCAAAGCTAGGCATGCAACAGATACTCAATAAATAATTACTTAACCTCACGGGCCCCTCATCTATGACTCAATGGCCATGACTCGGCAAAAGACACATAATTCAGTCAACAAGGGAAGTGCCTGTACTTACATCCCAGAACTCAAACATGTTTTGAGGATCAATTCCAAACTCCTTCACTTTGGTCTGAAAAGAACAAAGAGAGAGAAATGAAAGGAAGTCTTTGTTACCTGGACAAGAACATGAGCTCCAGGAAGCAAGGAGTTATGTTAGACAAGCTGTAGAAGTCCCTCACTTTCGCCGGGCGTGGTGGCGCACGCTTGTAATCCCAGCATTCGGGAGGCTGAGACCGGAGGATCCGGGTTCGAGGCCAGCCTCAGCTACCTAGTGAGGCACTCCGCAACTTAGTGAGACTCGGTTTCAAAATAAAGAATAAAAAAAAATGGGGCTGGGGGTATAGCTCGGAGGTAGAATGCCCCTGAGTTCAATCCCCAGTACCGCAAAAAAAAAAAAAAGAAGTCCCTCACTTTCCAGCCCCAGACAAGGCAGGGAGGGGACAGACTCTGAGTTGAGGGTGGGGTCTAGGGTCTGTCCATCCAGAGATGGACGCTGGGCCAACACATCATGGGACTTGCACCTGAAAAGCCTTCTGCTGAGGGAGGCTGCCCAGCCTGTATGAAGCCCACACACTGCTCTGTGATAGCTATCACCTGGACCTGCCAGGGACACCAGAGAATGGCCCCCTAGGACATCTGGGAACTGGAGCCTAGGGCTGGAACCTGAGCATGGGCAGAGGCCATTTCCTAAGCTGAGCAACAGATAGCTGCCCAGCCCTTCCCACCTAAGGGTGGGTGATTCTACTGCTGAGATCCCTAAGGGGATGACCTATCTTTTTTTCAGGTACCTAATCCCCTGGGCAGGCAGGGCCAGCAGCCTTTTATCTACTCCCCACAGGAGAAACCCCACTGACAAGCCTGAGCTTAGCCTACAGGTAGCAGACAAGGAAGCTGTGGTTAGCTAGCCTTGAGTCTATTAGCCATCCTGCAGTCTATTCTGTGGGTGGGTCAGCACTGGAGATCGAGGTGGGGTTGGAGGTGGTCAGGAAGGCCCTGGGTATAGTTTCTAGCTCTGCCACAGACCAGCACAGTACCCCCCACCCCACCCCAGCAGGGCTCAGCAAGTTTACAGGTACTGTGCTTCCTAAAGGATACCTCTCTCTGCCTTCCCTGACCTTGCATGAGCTTGAGGCCAAGCCGACTGTGAGACCCAGCAGGCAGGCAACCAGGTTCTGATCGAGACATCACTATCTCATATAGTCACTAAGTGGGACAAAAAGTCACATCCCCTTATTGGGGCTTAGCGTCCTTAGGTAAGAAATGGGATGTATCCTCCACTTCCACCCAGTACATTCCATTTTGGGAAAGGCCAGTCGCAGGGTGGAAGACACCATAGGAGATCATGTGTAGGAACTGTTCCAGGTGTCAGGCCTGGGAGATGGATGAGTTTACCATGATCTTACCTCCTTGGGGCTGCAGAGATTGGATGAGAGAATGTAGAAAAAGCAGGATGCCCTTTGGCTCAAAGGCAAGATACTCCAAACCTGTGAGCTGCACCTTGGCTCATCTATTCTGAGAGGCTGTAACCTTGATGTGACCTGGGCTCTCCCAGGCAGGGAGCATGGATGGCGACACATGCACTTACCGTGTTGGTAGACAGGGCAACAAAGTGCTTCGCAACTGCAGAAGGCTACAAGAGACAGAGCCAAGTTACACTAAACTCATCCCAGAGGGCCATCCAAGGGTAGTGATCTTCCTACTACTGGGGAAAGCAAGGCCCTGCATGGGGGACTCACTATTCCTAGTCCTTGGTTCTGAGGCTGTTGGAGGAGCCCAGATCAAGGTCAAGGTTAAGAAGGTAGAAGGATCATAGGCAGGCCTGTCCATCCCTTCTCTGTAAATGGATGTGGCCAGCAGCAGAGATGATCCTTCAGAGCCAGAGGGCTTAAAGAAAGGGCCCTCAGCTGGGCATGGTGGCGCACGTTTGTAATCCCAGCATTTGGGAGGCTGAGACCAGAGGATCCGGGTTCGCGGCCAGCCTCAGCTACCTAGTGAAGCCCTCCGCAACTTAGTGAGACCCTGTTTCAAAACAAAGAATAAAAAAATAGGGCTGGGGGTGGAGCTCGGAGGTAGAATGCCCCTGGGTTCAATCCCTAGTACTGTGCAAAGGAAAAAAAAAAAAAAAAAAAAGGGCCCTTAGCCAGTTAAAGCAGGTTCTATCATGTTTGCTGTGTTTGTGGTTAATGAAGCCAAAGATGCATAGTCATCTTAGCCAGAGAAGGCTGGTGACAGAAAAGCCGCCTCTTTCTTCCACTTTAGGAGAAATAGGGCCACTCAGGGGGACAGGCAGGCCCACACTGTGCTTCCCAGCCTACACCCCACCCACCAACCATCCCGCCACAGGGAAGGCCCTATGACCCACTCACATCCTTGGCTGTCATGAGAAACCATTCCTTCGCCGTTTCTGCGTTCGTGATGGTCTCCTGAGTAGTAAAGGTCTGCAACCAGAGAGTACAGCAGTCAGCCCCCAACTCAATGTTGGGAGTGGCCTCGAGCCAGGGCTCAGCAGCAGAGGCCATGCTGGTGTCCATTTGATCTAAGGAGCAGTATCTGCAGGTCACTGACACCCACATACCCACTAACCACACGGCCCACTCATCGTAGCTGTATCTGGGGCAGGGGCCTGGAAGTAGGGCACCTCGTGATTCCAGCACTTTAGGAACAGAGGACAGAGGACTCCAGGCAATGGCATGACCTAATCCTGAAGGTCAGTCAAAGCTGGGTTATCTCCTAGGAGAGGGGCTGAGCCTGCCTGGGGCTCTCATCAGCCTAGGCGAGACTGGGGATTGAATCCAGGGGTGCTCTACCAGTGAAATATATCCCCAGCATTTTTTTTTTTTTCAGTCCTGGGGATTAACCCTCAGCCCTATTTTTTTGTTATTTATTTTTGAAACAGGGTCTCACTAAATTGCGGTGGGCCTAAATAGCTGAGGCCCCACCATACCTGGCTCCCCAGTATTTTTTAGAGACAGATCTCACTAAGTAGACCACGCTGGCCTCAAACTTGTGATCCTCCTGCCTTCGCGTACATGAACTCCATCTGAAGTCAGACATGGTAGCGCACACCTGTAATACTAGCAACTTGAGAGGTGACAAAGGAGGGCCACAAGTAAGTGGCCAGCATGGACTACTTAGTGAGACCAAATAAAAAACAAGCCAGGCCGGGCATGATGGTGCATGCTTATAATCCCAGTACTTAGGAGGCTGAGACCAGAGGATCAGGGTTCGTGGCCAGCCTCAGCTACTTAGTGAAGCCCTCCGCAACTTAGTGAGACCCTGTTTCAAAATAAAGAATAAAAAATAGGACTGGGGGTGTAGCTCAGAGGTAGAATGCCCCTGAGTTCAACCCCAGCACCACAGAAAAAAAACAAAAACAAAAACAAAAACAAAAACAAGCCGGACATGATGGCACACACTTGTAATCCCAAGACTTGGGAGGCTGAGACAGGAGGATCAAAGATTCAAGACCAGCCTCAGCAACTTAGGGAGACCCTATTTCAAAATTTAAAAAAAGGGCTGGGGTGGAGCTTAAAGGTAGAATGCCCCTGGGTTCAATCTACAGTGCCATTTAAAAAATAAATAGAAGCCGGGCATGGTGGCGCATGCCTGGCTTGGGATGCTGAGACTGGAGGATCTGGGTTTGCAGCCAGCCTCAGCTACCTAGTGAGCTACTCTGTAACTTAGTGAGACCCTGTTTCAAATAAAGAATAAGAAATAGGGATGGGGTATAGCTTGGAGGTAGAATGCCCCTGAGTTCAATCCCCAGTACCGAAAAAAATAAAAATAAATAAAAAATAAATAGAGCCAGGCGTGGTGGCCCATGCTTGTAATCCCAGTACTTGGGAGGTTGAGACAGGAGGATCACAGGTTTGCAGCCAGCCTCAGCTACTTAGTGAAGCCTCTGTGATTAAGTGAGACACTCTTTTAAAATAAAGAATAAAAATTAGGGCTGGGGGTGTAGCTCAGAGGCAGAAAGTCCTTGGGTTCAATCCCCATCACTGCAAAAAAAAAAAAAAACAAAAAACAAAAAACAAAGTCAGGGCTGGGGCTAGCTCAATGGCAGAGTGCTTGGCACTGGGTTCAATCCCCAATACCGTGTGCGTGCGCGCACACACACACATAAATGAATAAACAACATCCTTTATTATTAGGACATGACTCTAAGATCATAAAGGAGTAAACATAAGGGACAGATCTGTAAGAAAGTACAGTTAAAGGCTGGGCAGAGATCCTGCAAAATGAGTGGGTGTGGCCTTACGACAAAAGTTCCAATTGACCAGTTCAAGCTTTAATTAGGAAGTAAACTGTATTTGCTGCCAGATATGGGAATAGCCTGAGGGCAGATCTGTTGATGATCCACAAAGGATCGGTTGGGAATAAACCAGTCTATGGCTGCAATGCCCAGGGCAATGGAAGAGTGTCCATCCCTCCCTACCCCAATGTACACAGGCTCTGTACCTTAGAAGCAATGATAAACAGGGAGGACTCAGGGTTCAGGGTGGCCAGAGTTTTGGCAATGTGAGTCCCATCGATGTTGGAGACAAACCAGACTCGGGGACCTCCCGAAGAGTATGGCTTAAGGGCTTCAGTCACCATAAAGGGTCCCTGTGAGGAGACAGAGCATCACAGAGCAAGATTTTAGAACGCAAGTCCCAAGGCAGAGAAACCCAGGTCCTGGATGGGATGAACAGTGCCCACCCCTCACCCCATCCCAAGGCCATCTTCTCCTCACCAGGTCAGAACCTCCAATGCCGATGTTGATGACGTCAGTGATGGACTTGCCTGTATACCCCTTCCAGTCGCCACTCCGGACACGCTGGCACAGAGAAGGAAAGATGGTATCAGTACAAACCCCCCATATAAACCATTCATCAAAACTGCCACACCTGCACACCTGGCTAACTTTTTACATAATGATTGATAACTAATGATACCTAGTGCAGATTTTGGTACTAGAAATAGGGTGTGATCATAATCAAGACCAAATTACGTTGGCAAAAAACATTGGAGTTAGTAAAAGCCTAAAAGAACTGGAAGAGACGTTGAGAAGTAGCCCAACAGTCTTTATGGAGGATGCTGGTGGGGGTTTAAAGAAAAGTGAGAGCCAGGCGTGGTGGCGCATGCTTGTAATCCTAGTATCTGGAGGCTGAGACAGAGGATCGAAGGTTCACGGCCAGACTCAGCTACTTAGTGAGGCCCTCCGCAACTTAGTGAGAGACCCTGTTTCAAATCAAAAGAATAAGCCAAGTGTGGTGGTGCACACTTGTAATCCCAGTACTTGGGAGGCTGAGAAAGGAGGATCACAGGTTCGAGGACAGCCTCAGCAAATAGTGAGACTCATCAACCTACAAGACACTGTTTCAAAATAAAAATAAAATACGGCTGGGGGTATAGCTCAGAGACAGAATGACCTTGGGTTCAATTCCCAGTGCCACAAAAACAAAAAACAAAATAAAATAATAAAACAGAGCTGGAAGCCGGGCGTGGTGGCGCACGCTGTAATCCCAGCATTCGGGAGGCTGAGACCAGAGGATCCGGGTTCGTGGCTAGCCTCAGTTACCTAGTGAGGCACTCTGCAACTTAGTGAGACTCTGTTTCAAAATAAAGTAAAAAATAGGGCTAGGGGTATAGCTCGGAGGTAGAATGTCCCTGAGTTCAATCCCCAGTACCGCAAAAAAAAAAAAAAGAGCTGGAGGTGTAGGTCAGAGGTAGAATGACCCTGGGTTCCATCCCCAGTAGGTACACACACACACACACACACACACACAATATGATTTCTGACACTAGATCACAAAAGACCTTAAGGCATTTTGTCTTGTTTGCTGTTGGACCACTCACTTTGGTAGAAATCAGCTGTTTTGGCCATGAGGCCTTTCAAACTATGTGGAAAGGTAAGGGTGTGGAGCTAAAGCCTTCCAAAAGCCAAAACTAACTGCTCGTGACCCATCTTCAGACATGATTCTCCAGTTCCCTCAAGTCTTCAGATGCCCACAACCTAGGCCAACGTCTTAACCTCAGCCTTACAAGACCTGAGACAGAACCACTGTTGCAAATTCTCGACCCAGAGAAATGTAGATTGTTGTATCCAGCTGCTAAATTCTGCAGTAATTTTCTACATATAAATAGAAAACTAGTTCATATGCCTTTCCCCAAACCGATTAAGAGCCTAGAACTTAGCTGGGCGTGGTGGCGCACGCTTGTAATCCCAGCATTTGAGAGGCTGAGACCGGAGGATCCGGGTTCTTGGCCAGCCTCAGCTACCTAGTGAGGCACTCTGTAACTTAGTGAGAAGCTGTTTCCAAATAAAGAATAAAAAATAGGGCTGGGGGTATAGCTCAGAGGTAGAACTGAGTTCAATCCCCAGTACCGCAAAAAAAAAAAAAAAGAAAAGAAAAAAGAAAAAAGCCTAGAACTTTTATCTATTCATTTCTGTCTAAATAAAAATATAATTAGGCTGGGCATGGTGGTATACACTTGTAATCCCAGTACTTGGGAGGCTGAGACAGGACAATTGCAGGTTTATGGTTAGCCTCAGCTACTTAGTGAGACCCTCCAAAATTTAGTGAGATCCTGTCTCAAAATAAGGAATAAAAATAGGGCTAGGGGTATAGAACAGAGGTACAATGCCCCTGGGTTCAACCCCCAGTACAAGTAAACAAACAAACAAATAATGAGCAAGCTGGGCATGGTGGACAGGATGATCTCAGGTTCGCAGCCAGCCTCGGCTACTTAGTGAGGCCCTCTGATACTTAATGAATCCTTGTTTCAAAATAAAGAATAAAAATAGGACTGGGGGTATAGCTCAGAGGTAGAATGCCCCTGGGTTCAATCCTCATTACCACACACACCCCCAAAAATAAATAAATAATTTAAAAAATAAAATAAAAATAGATAAATAAATAAGCAGGGCATGGTGGTACAAGCTTGTAATCCCGGTACTTAGGAGGCTAAAACTGGAGGATCTGGGTTCTCGGCCAGCATCAGCTACTTTGTGAGGCCCGCTGCAACTTAGTGAGACCCTGTTTCAAAAATAAAGAATAAAAAATAGGGCTGGGGTATAGCCCAGAGGTAGGATGCCCCTGGGTTCAATCCCCAGTACCACACACACAATAAAAACAAAAAAATAAAAATAAAAATAAATAAATTCACAAAGTAAAAAGTTGCTCAGTCTCTCAATTTGCAATTTCACCATCAAAAGTTTGTTATAAATCCCAGGTACTTGGGAGGTTGAGACAGGAGGATCCAGGTTCACGGCCAGCCTCAGCTACTTAGGCCCTGCGCAACTTAGTGAGACCCTGTTTCAAAATAAAGAATAAAAAATAGGGATGGGGGTGTAGCTTGGAGGTAGAATGCCCCCAGGTTCAATCCCCAGTACTGCAAAAAAAAAAAAAAAAAAAAAAGGAGCCGGGCGTAGTGATGCACACTTGTAATACCAGTTCTTGGGAGGCTGAGACTGGAGGATCCGGGTTCTCGGCCAGCCTCAGCTACTTAGTGAGGCACTCTGCAACTTAGTGAGACCCTGTTTCAAAACAAAGAATAAAAAATAGGGCTGGGGGTGTAGCTCAGAGGTAGAATGCCCCTGGATTCAATCCCCAGTACCACAAAAAACAAACAAACAAAAAAAGGGCTGGGGTGTAGCTCAGAGGTAGAACACTCCTGGGTTCAATCACCAGCACCACACACAAAAAAAGTTTCTTATAATAGACCAATCCCCCACCAACAACATAAAAAAAGGGGCTATGTATGTATATCTTTTGTAGGTGTGTGTGTGTGTGTGTGTGTGTGTTTTTCTGGGGACTGAACCCAGGAGTGTCCTACCTCCGATCTACACTCCTGACCTTTCTTTCCTTCCCTTCTTTTCCTTTCTTTCTTTGTTACTGGGGATTGAACCCTGGGGCATTCTACCTCCAAGCTACACCCTCGGTCCTATTATACTTTAATCTTCAAACAGCGTCTCACTAGATTGATGAGAGTCTACTACTTATTGAGGCTGTCCTAGAACCAGTGATCCTCCTGTCTCAGCCTCCCAAGTATTGGTATTACAGGAGTGCAACACCAGGCTGGGCTTGCATATATCTTTTTTTTTTTCTTTTGTACTGGGGATTGAACCCAGAGGCATTCTACCTCCAATCTATACCCCCAAGCCCATTTAGTTATTTTTATTCTATTTATTTATTTATTTTGTAGTACTGGGGATTGAACCCAGGGGCATTCTACCTCTGAGTATACCCCCAGCCCTATTTTATTTAGTTTGAAACAGGGTCTCACTAAGTTGCAGAGGCTGGCTTCCTGCCTATGATCTTCCTGTCTTAGCCTCCCAAGTACTGGGATTACAAGCATGAGACATCATACCCAGCTATTTTATTTTTGTGTGTGTGTGGTCCTAGGGATTGAATCCAGAGGCATTCTCCTCTGAGCTACACCCTCCGCCAATTTTATTTATTTTGAAACAGGGTCTCACTAAAAGTTGCTGAAGCTGACCTTGAATCTGTGATCCTCCTGTCTCAGCCTCCCAAGGACTGGGATTACAGGCAAGTACCACTCTCTCAGCTCCCAGTAAACTTTTGAGAGCAACAGTCACAGGAAGTGTTCCTCACCAAAGAGCTGCTGTTCAACAGTGTGTTCTGAACTATAAACAACCCATCAGTGTGAAATAGGAGTCCAGCAGCCATCTTCAAGGGAGGGCCATCCTGGACTCAGCAACAGAGGTGGCCAGTGCCACGCTCCACACAGCGTGCCAGAGCACACACAGGTTGATCTAATGCAGCACCAGGTTCCCAGAGCACATTAGCTCTGCCACTCACCGAGGATGGCTAGAAACACCCTTCCTCACACCAAAGTCACACAATTCACCACCCTACGGGACATTCAAGAATCCAGATTCCCATCAGGGTACCAGCCTTCCTCACCCAGGGAAGTTCCACTGGTGTGGCTGCCAAGCCTTTATGACTGGTGCCAAGATTACCTCCTAACCTGGCATCATTTTTCACTTCTGCAAATGGCTCCTGGCCAAAGCAACCAAACTTTGACCAGTCACACATCGTGGCCACTGCTTTCAAGGACAAGAAGTGAATGATCACAGCTGAGCACATGATCACTCCCAGAGCATGCATAACCTGCACGGACAGACACGCACACACCCACACAGGCCCCCAGACATTATCCTTGTGCCCCAGACTTGAGGATGCCTGCTGACCTGCACAGAATCCCCCTGAGGGAACAGCAGTTGGCATGGGGAATTTAGCAGTTTCTAAGCTCCCCACCCCCACAGACACATGAAAAGGAAATATGATTATGAGCATTGTCACTGATCTAAGGATATCCTGTACATGATCCTGAATAGAAATAAGCTGCAGGAAAGCAGGTAGAAAATGAATCTGTGTGCACATGTGTGTGGCAAAGATGAGAGGACAGATGCCTATAGGTACATCTATGCTAGTACATGCACAGGAACTTTGGGGAAGATTTCACATGAAACTATAAAGGATGCTTCTGGAGAGATGGCTGTGAGTGGGGTCAAGGAACTTTTACATTTTTTTCTATCTGATTCTGGACTAGGCAACAAGGGTATATGACTATAGAGGCTAGATAAGGCAAATCTTCCTTCCTTCACTGTCCTAGCTCTCAAGGGACCTTTTATTTTTTGTGGTCCTGGGGATGAACCCAGGGACATTCTACCTCTGAGCTACACCCCCAGCCCTGCAATCCTCCTGTCTCAGCCTCCCAAGTACTGAGATCACAAGGGTATGCCACCACGCCCGGCTGGAGGGCCTTGCTTTAATTTCAGGTCACTGCCACTGTCCAGCCTGTCTCTAAAAGCCCATAGATATCTGCCCCTACTGCTGTCAGAGGTGGGTTCCCTCAGAGCAGGGCTAGGGGAAATCCAGGCCTCAGCAGAGACCCAGGGTCAGCAACTATACAGGACACTTGTACCTGTGGCTGCAGGGAGTACCCGCATCTCTCCCCTAAGGAGAGTGGTGGAGCTACTAATCAGGGCTTACAGCCAAGAACAAGTCCGGCCCAGTAATTGCTTACCTGGCAGAAAGATTTCATCTTGTCTAGAACCTTGTTGATCTCTGGCATCACATCCTTGCCATCCACAAAAATGGGTGTGTTTGACCGATTCCGCAGGGCCACATGCAGCACTGCCCGATTCTGGGGATTGAGGGTTGGAGTGTGAAGAACCCCTCCACACACACCCTAGGGAGCCATACTCCTAGCTGGGAATGGTCCAGTGTAGCCTTCTATCCATGGGACGGCAGACCCTGAGGTGCCTATTAGTACCATGGCCTTGTTCCAAGAACATACTGAATGCTGCCCCGTTCAATAAGAGCTGCCCCATGGGGGTAACAGAACATGTGTAGGACAGGCCTTAAGGGCCGCCAGTGGTCAGAGTATGAGCAGCACGAGGAAAGAGGAACAGAGTGAGCAAAGGCAGGGTGGTGATAACAGAGGTCAGAGACCAGCAATAAATGCCTTTGGTGGACTCAACCCTAAAGTAACCTCCTCTTCCTCCTGATTAGAGTGCACGGTGTCTGTAGACACCTTCTGAAAAGGGTCCTCAGTCCCCTGGATGTGGAACAAGTAATTCAAGCTTCCCTCACCAAGCAGCCCCATCATGATCATCTGCCACAAACCACACCAGACCCAAAATCTGTGGCAGGTGCCAGGCAGCTGGCGGGGTCATAAAGAGCACAACGGCTCCATCCAGCTGAAGTCAGCAGAGAAGTCTTTGAGGGAAGCAAGTCTAAAGGCTCCAGGGCAGGATTCCAACCCAGTTAGAGGCTACTAAGACAGAGGGCTTCATGTGATCCCCTACCTTGGCCAACCCCATGCCTCCCCACATCCCATAGGCAAATGCACCCCTGCAGGAAACCCTCCTTGACTGTGTTCCCCTCACATAAGCCCAGCAGTGCAAGATGGGTTGTGTTTGAAACCCAGCTCTGTGTCTTTCAAATATTACATCTTAAGACTAGTGACTTGACCTCTAAGCCCCAGACTTCTCAAATGTAAAAGGAGGATAATGACATCATGAGGACAGAGACTAAGTGACAGTGTTTATTATGCCTCCAGGATTCCAAAGTAAGTCAGGAACAGGGTCTCCAAGGCCTGGCCTTCTCACTGCTTCCTACTGACCCCTACCACTTAGGAGGCTGAAGTCTTTTATGATATGAGATTCTCCTTGTCACTAGTAAAGCTTGCAGCAAGGACACATGAGAGTTAAATTCTCCAAGAAATTGACCAAGTAAGGCTCCAGAAACTCTCTCTTCAGGCTTGAGGTATACTCTTCCCTAGGTAGACACTGGGAGCCATTTCATTTTGCTTGTCAAACCCATGCTGCCAGTCTGGGGGAAGACCTGCCCCAAAGCCCTGCAACCAGCCTCCAAGGAAACGGGCCTTCAGGGCCCTCCTTAAGCAAATGCATTGCCTAAGAGAGAGAGTGAAGACACAGGGTAATGTGTTCATCCTGCTAACAGTCCGGATGAACCCCAAAGGGAAGGAAGAGGCCCCAGTGGGTATGTAGAGCTTGGTGTCCACTAGGCCTGCCCACCTCAGTACTGTTGATCTTCTCGCCTTTGAACATGTTCTCCCGGGCAGCTTCCACACCCCTGGACTTGGCCTAGGAAGAGAAGACACTGAGGCCTGCCTGGTTCTACTCACGTTGCACAAGGCACAGCACTGCCCCCAATTTGGCTGACATGACTGCAGCCTGCCTCCCTCTCCCCCTGTCTGAGAAGGATCTGCTCAAGCCTCAGGCACTGGAGTAGCTGGGATGCTTCTCAGAACCTGAGCTGGGGCAGAGGCAGCACAGAGGTAGTTACTGAGGTCCACTTGCTCAAGGATCTGAGGGATCCTGGTACCCCAACTCACCCAACCACACCAGGGGTCACTGGGCAAAGTTCCCGAAACAGAACATTACCAGGTCCACCAGGATATGCATCACCTCCTCTGTCACAAGGTTCTTGGAGTAATCCACCAGAATTTGGCCATGATTGGTGTTGAGAGTCAAGCTGCAGAAAGATGCAGAAGCTGCTGACCACACCCCACATCTCCTATCCACAACCCCAAAGGGTCTCTAGCTGCCCAGCAGAGTGGTGGTGTTAGTCAATTTCTTGCACTGGGGATTGAACCCAGGGGCATTCTACCCCTGAGCTACATCCCTAGTTTATTTATTTTGCGATACTGGGGATTGAACCCAGAGGCATTCTACCTCTGAGCTACACCCCCAGCCCTATTTTTTATTCTTTATTTTGGTCTCACTAAGTTGCCGAGAGCCTCACTAAGTAGCTGAGGCTTGGCGGTGATCCTGAGATCTGTCTCAGCCTCCCAAGTACTGGGATTACAAGCATAAGTCACCATGCCCAGCTCCCAGATTTTTTTTTTTTTTTTTTTTGCGGTATGGGGGATAGAACCTGGGGGCATTCTACCTCCAAGCTACAGTCCCAGCCCTATTTTTTTATCCTTTATTTTGAAACGGGATCTCACTAAATTGTGGAGGGCCTCACTAAGCAGCTGAGGCTGGCAGCGAACCCAGATCCTCCAATCTCAGCCTCCCAAATGCTAGGATTACAAGCATGGGCTACCATGCCTGGCTTCCCAACTCTTTTTATTTTGAAACAGTATTTCTCTAAATTGCCAAGGCTCAAACCTGCAATCCTCTAATCTCACTCAGCTCTCCAAGTACTGGGATTATGGGCGCGTGTGTACCACCACACCTAGCTGGAGTTTATCATCTGCCTGCCCAGGCTACCCTGCAGCAGCAGCAGCACACTGAAGGAGGTCAGGCCACAGACGAGATGCAGAAAGACCCTGGGCAAGGAGTCATGGCCTACGAAGACAAAAGCTTCCACTCTGTGCCTCAAATTCCTCAGGGACCCATCCAGATGTCAGTCAGGGCTGACCAGCCCCCCCACCACCATGCCACAGGGAGTTGTCCTGTCCCTAGCCCCCACCCCCACCATCCGTGTTCAGAGCACGCTGGGATGCATCCCCACCCAAGATCTCCTCCCACCCACGCTCCTTCCCGTCGTTCCACAGGTCTCTGGCCTTAGCCTCTTCAGTCCTAGATCTCCACTCCAACATTGCGACTCTCAGCAAATCTCCCTAGCCTGCCTACCCTGTTCGTACCCCCAAAACTGCCCCAAGCCTTTGTGGCAGGAGCAGGTGGGAGGGGGCGGCTCCTTCCCGCTTGCTGAGTCAGCAAAGCCCCTCCTCACAAGAGCCTTAGTCCTTCTCAAATGGCTGGAGCTGGAGGGCGGGGGTGAGAGGAAGCAGAGGTCCCTGTTGAAGGAAAGCTGCGGAGGGGGTTGCTTCTCCTAACCAAGCATGCCCCAGGGCTGATACCTCCCGCGCACACGCTCCAAGGAGACGTCAAGGACAAAGTGCGGCCTCGGCCTGGACCCCGCTCATCGGACGGGGGTCTCCAGGACCCTGGTCCTTGCCGCTTGTCCCGAGCCCTGCGCGCGCACCTGAAGTTCTTAAAGCGGTCCTTCTCGGCCTCGAAAAGACGGCGCAGGTTGAGATCCGAAGAGTTCTCCCTGTGCCATTGCTGTAGCTTTTGGAACTGCGGGTTCCGGGTGAGAGCGGCCATGGCGCGACCAGAAGGGCACACGAACTGAGACCTGCACAGAGGAGGAAGGAAGGAGGGCGGCGCGAAGCAAGCTGCTCCCTGGGGCGCGCGGCAGCCTTTATGGCGCAAGCTCCGGCCCCGCCCGGCCCCGCCCACGGCCCCGCCCCTGGCCTGGCCGTCCGCTGCACGACCTTGCCGCGGGCCGCAGCTCTCCAGCCTCAGCGGAACGCTCCTCACCACTGCGTGGCCACTTTGCGCCACCGTCGGCTGGGCCCTGTCCCGGAAATTACTGATATGGGGGGGGGGGGGAGAAGCAGAGGCCGAGTTCCCGTGCCCTGGTTTGCTTCGTACATTCATGTATTCATTCAGCAAAAAACTCTAGGGTACATGTCCAGGTTCCAGGTAGTGTTCCAGGTGCTGTGGGTACGTAAGTGCTAAAGGTAAATAGAATATAAGGTATGTCAGATGCTGGTAACTGCTGCCGAGAAAAAGCAAGCTGGAAAAGATGCTGGGATAGGAGTTGCAATTTTAAACAGATGGTCAAGAAAAAACTCAGATGAGGTAACATTTGAGCATAAGCCTGAAGGAAAGGGGACAAACCAATTGGCTATCTGGGAAGAAAGTGCTCAGGCAAAGGAAACAGCAACTGGAAATTCCTGAGACAAGAGTATGCTTAGGAGCCCGGCGTGGTGGTGCACGCTTGTAATCCCAGCATTTGGGAGGCTGAGACCGGAGGATCCGGGTTCGAGGCCAGCCTCAGCGACCTAGTGAGGCACTCCACAACTTAGTGAGACTCGGTTTCAAAATAAAGAATAAAAAATAG
>PVLC010023884.1:0-25227 GCA_004027655.1 Graphiurus murinus | reverse complement strand
TATATATAGTTACATAATAACTATATATATAGTTATAGTCATATATACATAGTCACTATATATAATTACATAGTAACTATATATATAGTTATAGTCATAGTTATATATATAGTTACATAATAACTATATATATAGTTATAGTCATATATATATAGTCACTATATATAATTACATAGTAACTATGTATATAGTTATAGTTATAGTCATATATATAGTCACTATATATAATTACAGAGTAACTATATATATAGTTATAGTCATAGTTATATATAGTTACATAATAACTATATATATAGTTATAGTCATATATACATAGTCACTATATATAATTACATAGTAACTATATATATAGTTATAGTCATAGTTATATATATAGTTACATAATAACTATATATATAGTTATAGTCATATATACATAGTCACTATATATAATTACATAGTAACTATATATATAGTTATAGTCATAGTTATATATATAGTTACATAATAACTATATATATAGTTATAGTCATATATAGTCACTATATATAATTACATAGTAACTATATATATAGTTATAGTCATAGTTTTATATATACTTGCTCAGCACACTGCCTGGCCCATGGCAGCCCCTCAATAAACCGTAACAATTTTTTTTTTTTTTCTGACCTTATTATTAGTGATTAATGTAAATCACTGCTATTCCTCCAAATTCTGAAAGAAAGGACCTGAGCAGACGAGACAAAATAGGGTTTCGTCCAATGCAGGGCTCCCTTTAGCTCTGTTACAGTCCCTCGAGCCCGGTTACAGCTCTGTGTCATCGTTTTGCACCACTCTTTTGATGGAAGGAAAACTGCCTTTCAGGACTCAGAGCCGGGAGAAGATGGCAGGTTTGCGGTTCTTCAAAGGTTCATCAAATGCTGCAGCATTTCATGCCTCCTGGAAGCCCTCGGCTCTCTCTGATGGTCCTCACGCCCTGGCCCAGCCGTCAATGTTTCCGTAACACAAAGCCAGCGTGTTCATAAGCAACTCCATCTCTTTTTCTCTTTGAAATACTTGCAGAGCCTTGACCCAAGTTTACCTGGCAGAGAAGTTTCCTGAGCGTAGTTGCTGCCTGCGGTTCTCCTTACCCAGCGTAAGCCTCTAAGTTCTCCTTGTCCAATGGGTTTCCTAAAGGATGGCGTTGTGGATTGACACACCAGAAAGAAGGTATATTAAAGTCCAAACCTCCTGTTTCTCAGAATATGACCTCCTTTGCAAATTGGATCTTTACAGAGTTAGTCAAATTACAGCGAGGAGGTCAAATGGATCATCCCTAATCAGATGCAACTGATGTTCTTATTTTAAAAAGGATAATTTGGACACAAAGACAGACACACACACACACAGGGGAACGCTAGGTGATGAGATTGGAATGGCGGATCTCCAAGCAGCCCCAAGGATTGCTGAGCCCTGCAGGAAGCTCAGAAGAGGAGGGAAGATTCCTCCCCCAAGACCACCCTGTGGGCTCCTTGTCCAGCCTCCAGAAAGAAGATGAGCTATCTAGCCTCCAGATGACAAATGGCTGTTATTTAATTCACTGTGTTTGGGGTAATTTGTTGGGGAAGACCTAGAAAATCTATCTGGAATCTCTGAGCACTCTAGGACTGTCTGCTCCCCATGTTCTCTGGACCTCAGCATGCTCACCTGGAGTGTGGAGGATACACTTAATAGCCACAGTAGATCGTGTTTTCCAAATATGTGTGCAGTGGTGCCTCCCACCCCATGGGCCTTTCTCAACTGATCTTATTGGCACACATCAAGCCCTCCTCTTACATATGGATCTGTCACCGTTACATACAGAATGCCCCCTAAAGAGCTCCTGTATTAAGCTCAGGGTTGATATAGTTAAGTCATGAGCATCGCAATCTCATCAGCGGATAAATTCATCATAATGGATTTATCTGTGTGGAAAGCTAGGGCAGTAGGTTGCTGGAGATGGTGGGACCCTAAGAGTGTGGCTTTGGGGATTGCCCTTGTGTCTTTGCCTCCCCTTTCTTGCTTACTGTCTTGCCTCCGTGAGGCGAGGCACAAAGCCTTGTGCTCCCCCTCTCTCTGCTTCTGGCCCTGAGATCTATAGTCCCCGGCGTGACATGGACTGAACCCAAAAATCTCCAAGGAAACCGTGAGCCAATAAATCTTCCTTCCTCTAGATTGCATGGTCAGTTCTTTGGATTATAGAAGTGAGAATGGTGACCAAGACAAAGTGAGACTGGCTCGATTGAAACCAGCAGAAGGAGGCAGAAGGCATGGCCTGGCATCCGAGGCAGGAAATAAAAGCATTCACCTAACTAGGTGTGGTGGCGCATGCCCGTAATCCCAGTACATGAGAGGCTGAGACAGGAGGATCACAGGTTCTAGGTCAGCCTCAGCAACTTAGTAAGACCCTATTTCAAAATAAGAAAATGAAAAGGGTTGGGGGTGTAGCTCCAAGGTAGAACCCTCCTGAGTTCAAGCTCCAGTACCACAAAACAAAAACAAACAAAAAACACCTACCTCATCTCCTCGGACACTTGCTTAGAGTCTTGAGCTATTTGGTAAGAAGCCTGACCTTCCTGAGGCTGCCATGCTTGGAGGAAGCCCAGACCATGTGAAGAGGGCACAAGTTGTACTCCAGGAGACAGCTCTAGCTGCACCGCCACCCCCAAAAGTCAGCATCCATCACCAGGTGCCTCCATGAATATATCCCAGATCTTACAGACTAGGAAGCCTCAGAACTGGTCTTAGTTTTCTGAGCAGAGTTGAGTAGCCAAAACTCAAATAACTATAGTCTTTCCTGGCACTGTTGGTTTAATTTCATAGCATCTCCAAAAAATGGGAGTAACCCCAGTTTCTGTAAGAATTTTTAAGTATCTCTAAGTCCATGTTCTGTTCAATCCATTACTTTGCAACAACTTGTGCTGTGGCTGGGCATCCTCTGAGCCCCCTTCCTCTGTACTTTCTCATTAATACTACCATTCACTCACTTGGGATCAAATTCACTCATTTAACAAAACTGTTGTAGGGGCAACTGTTGTGCTGGCCATTGGAGGACCTTGGGAAGGTATACAGAGTTGAATTGGCCTCTTATCAGACATTGGGAAGGTATATAGAGAGATGAATCGACCACTTATCTTGCTCTTAAAGGAATTTATATTTGAAGCCTAGTATTAAGGCATATCCAGAGGACTTCTATTCAAGGTAGAAGGTGACCTCTACAATAAAAGAGTGCAAAGTGTCAAAAGTGCTGTGCAGAGAGGTCCTCGCTGATGCAGTGTGCCAGTGGGTGAGCTCCTGCCTCTCAGCTCCAAACCCACCCTTTCATGCTCTGCTTTCTGATGCCAAGGCTGGGACACAGCAAGCAACGTTTCTTTTTCTGTGTGTGTGTGTGTGTGTGTGTGTGTGTGTGTGTGTTGTGTCTTATTTTTCCAGCTGTTCCCTGTCAGCCCTGTCAGTAGCGGTGCTAGAGCAGACTGCAAGGCTGGAGACAAAAGGATTTGCTTCCTGGGTTTGCTGTCTGTTCCTGTGAGCATGGCCCCAGTGAGGCTTCTTGGCCCAGCAGCAGCGTTTTGACACGGCAGTTCATTCCAATAGCAGCACCCACATCCAGTCTTCAGTTTCTCCAGTGTCACAGAGCTGCCCTCAATGCCAGCTCTCAGAGGTGTCGGTCCCAGCTTCTGCTCACACCCCAGAGTTCTGAAGCCTAGACTCTCAGGACCTTCCACTGAGTCTCTAAGTTTGGATAATTCCAATTTCTTACCTTTGTTCCCTCTACTCTGCAAGTGGTACCTTAGTCGCCATTCCCATGAACCTCCATGCTCCCTTTTTACCCTTTCAGTTGCCTCATTAACACTGTTTTTTAATATTAGATTCTGTGTTCAAAAAAAAAGCCTGGTGTGACGTTGGTGAGCATATGGAAAGCTTGGAAACTTTTGCACTGTTGGTAGGAATTTAACATGGTTCGGACATGGTGGAAAACAGTGTAGCTGCTCCTCAAAAAAATTAAAGATAGAACAACCATATGACTCAGTGATTCCACTAGTATGTACCCAAAAGAACTAAAAGCAGAGACGCAGAGATATATTTGTACAAGCATGTTCATGGTGGCCTTACTCACAATAGCCCAACGATAGAAGAAACCCAAGTGTTCATCAATGGATGAATAGATGAACTGTGAGATATATATATGTGTGTGTGTGTGTGTGTGTGTGTGTGTGTGTGTGTATGTGTGTATACATATATATGTATATATGTCTATATATAATTTGATATATAACAAAACATATCACAATAAAATATTATTCAGTCTTAAAAGGGAGAAAATTCTGACACTTGCTACAACATGGATGGACCTTGAAGACAACAAGCTATGAAATAAGCCAATTACAAAAAGACAAATACCACATGTGTTTCCATCAGCATTCTCACCACCTGGCCACCACAGTTTAGAAGAAGAAGAAAGATTGATTTGCTCACAGTTCTGGAGATTTCATGGGTTCCATCCATGCCAGGCCAGGTTACATCAGCGGAGCTCAGAGCATGGTGGTGGGAGACAGAGAGAGGGAGAGAGCATGGGCTCTGCGCTCGTATCACAAAGGCCAGAAGCAAGAGAGAGTAGCAAGGGGATTCAAGGATACACGCCTAGTCCCCAGGGCCACACCCCAGGGACCCACCTCCCCCAAACACACTCGCCTGCCTAAGTTACCACCCAGTAATCCACTACAATGAATTTACCCACTGTTGAGTTACAGCCCTCATGGAATAATGATATCAACCCTGGACACCAGTACAGGAGAGGACATTCTATATCCAAACCAGAGAGCATATTTCTACTTATACGAGGTATTTGGACAAGGCAAAGTGAACAAAAGCATATTGGTGGTTTCCAGAGCCTGGAGCCAAGGAAAGGGTGTGTGGCGGGGAAGGAGTGTTGTTTAGCGGGTAGGCATTTCAGTTTTACAAATGAAAAAGGATCTAGAGGTTAGTTTTACAGCAATGTTATAGGCTAGACACTACTTAGCTATACGCTTTAAAATATTTAAGATGGTAAATTTAATGTTACATGTATCTTACCACAATCCTTTTAAAAAGCTGGTATGATGTATATGTCTCCTGAGTGGACCCAGAATGCTGTGGCAATGAAGGAAATTTTTGTATTAGTCATGGGAAAGGCAGTGGTGGGGAGGAGTGAGTAACTGAATAAACAATTTAGATCCTGGTGGCTTCATACAAAAAATATAGTTAGATGTTTGACCCTGTCGTGGTTTCTTGTGGCCAGAGGGTAGCTCTGCTCCATGGAGGTCATTCAAGGACTCAGCCTTGCCATCTTCAATGCATGGCCCCTGAGGTCACACAGAAGGAAAATACTGAGTGTAGACAGATGCCCAGAGGACGTATGACCAGGCTAGACATGCAGACTTCTATTTTCCATTGGCCAGAAGTCAGTCGTGGGACCCAGATTTGACTACATGGAAAGGTGAGAAGTTAGTTTTCCCAACAGCCCAGGAGGAAACTGAAACAGGTTGAGCAAACACACAGTAGTACTGCTACAACTTAAAAGAGGGAGTGTGGCATTGGGCTGATCCTTGAAAATGAATCTTGTGCTATCTTCTTCATCTCTGACTTCTTACCTTTCCCAGAGGGCCTAGCATAGAGCTGTTTCTTAGTAAGCATTGACTGTATGGGTAGATGGATGGGTAAATCAAAACGCTGCTTTCTGTAACCACCAAACTACAAAGTGATCAGAAGAGGAGAACCAGTCTATTATATGTCTAGCAAAACCATTATTACTAGTGTCTTCTTTTAGGCTCTGAGAATATAGTAAGCACTGATTGCAATGCCTCCATAGACTTTTTTATTATTATTATTATTGGTGCATTGTAATGATGATACATCATAATGAAGTTCAGAGTGGTAGAGGCATCCATGCATAGCACTTGGTGAGCCTTCCCCACGAACCCCACCCCAATCCTTCACCCTCCTGGTGCACGACACTGAGATTGCCATTAATACTGTTGTGTATGTACAGCTCATCTGTTGAAGTGTTTCCTCTATGGAATCTCCTTCCTTCTACCAGCCTCCCCCCCCCCTTAGCCCTCCTCCATCCCTCTACCAGGGCTTCTCCTCCTTTGTCTAGAGTCCCTCCTGCATCCCAGTCTCTCCCTAGCTTCCACATATGAGGAAACACATCTGACCTTTCATTTTTTATGACTGACTTCTTTTAGCTTTTGAGAATGTAACGTAGTTCTGATAGCCATTCCTCGGTAGACTTTTTTCTTATTGGTGCATTGTAAACATACATGATGATGAAGTTCAGAGTGACAGAGGCATACATGCACACAGTACACGGAGAGTCTCTCCCCAACTCCCACCCTGACCCTTCACAATATTGAGGTAGATTGGCACCAATAATTTAGTGTGTGTGCATCACATCCATTGCAGTGTTTCCTTCCTCCCTCCCCCGCTACCTCTCTCCCGTAGGTCCCCTCTATCCCTCCATTAGGGCTTCTCCTCCTTTGTCTAGAGTCCCTTTTCTATTTCAATTTCTCCCTAGCTTCCTCATATGAGGAAACACATCTGACCTTTCATTTTTTTGTGAATGACTTCTTTGAGGTTCTGAGAATGTAAGATGTGCTGATTGCCATCCCTCTGTAGACTTTTTTTTTTTTTTTTCCCGTTCAGGATGAGAAAATAGACATAAAGAAGCTTGCTTCCACAGTTGAGTGAGAAAGCAAAAGGCCATTATGTCCTGTCCTCAGAGGTCACCTCGTTTCACTAGATTAGAATCCTGACCCCACAGTGGAACATGCTAGACATGTTGATTCTGCACACACGAGGTGCCCTGATCTTCACACTGAAGTGTGAATCCTTGGCCCGTTCCAATTTCTGGCCCACATGTTGGATATGCAGGGGTAGGTCGTGCCTGTCTTGAGACACACCTAGCTTGACTCACAGAGTCTGCGGAAGCTAGCCCACGTATAAAGGCATTTGTTCGTCTCCCCTCTTTTGGGCTTGTTTGAACATGTACTAATAAAAATAAAGCCAATACAAGCAATATGATTGTAATTAATGCTAATAAAGTGAAGAACCAGACTGCTGAGTGCATCTATTCAGTCTGGCTTTTAAGAGTATTAAACAAGCGTTTTGCTACTGGTAAGTGGGAGATGGCAAATTCAGGGCCATTATCCATTCCCAACAAAGGGGTTTTTATTAATGCTCTGCACCAGTCCAGCTACTCGGATCCTGTGTTTTGGTTACCTACTGCTGTGTAACAAACATGCCAAACTTAATGACTTAGACAGCAAAAGTGTTGTGATGCTCACAGATTCTGCAGATCCTGGATACAGAAGGGTACAGTGGGAAATGCTTCATCTTCTCTGTATTGTCTGAAGCCTTAGCTGAGAAAACCTGCATGGCTCAGGAATAGAACCATTTGGGGGCTTCTTCATTCTCAGGCCTGGTTCATGGGCTGGACCTAGCTGGGTCTGTCAGCTAGCACACCGATACCTTCATCTAGCTCTGTGACTTAGGATTCTCACAGCATGCTAGCTGGGTCTGAGAAGGAGGCAGGCATTCCAAAGCCCAAGGGAAAAAAATGAGTAGCTTTAAGAACTAGCCTTAGTGGTCATGTAGTATCACTTCCATGAATCTATTGGTCAAAGTAGTCATAAGCCCACCTGAATTCAAGGAGAGGGGATAGAGATCCTCAAGATGGATAGCGTAGCAAGGGACTTCTAGCTATTTTTTTTTAAAACCACACACTTAGATTCACTAATGTTTGTGGTAACCAAATTCTCTTGATCCTAACCTCAAAATGTATCCCCAACCCAAACATTTCCATTGTTACCACACCCACCCCAAGATTCCTCCCCCAAGATTATTGCAATCGAGTGTTAACAAGAATCCCTACTTTCATCTTGTCTCCCCAAGACCATTTTCATTCTTTCTCTTTTTTATTTTGTTTTGGAAACAGGGTCTTGCTAAGCTTCTGAGAGTCTCACTAAGTTGCTAAACCTGCAATCCCCCTGTCTCAGCCTCCCAAGTATTGGGATTGCAAGCATGTGTCACCACGCCCAGCTCACCAAAGACCATTTTCAACAAACCTAGCAAAGCGAGCCTCTTGAGTCACTGGTAACATCATGGCTTTCCTTGGCATGAACCCCTAGATGACTCCTCTCATTGCTCTCAGAATAGAATGAGTTGTTGTGGGGGCACACAGGTCTCTACACATCTGTTTTCCTGTCACTTTTCGGCCATAATTTCCTACTGTCCTCTCTGCTCCTCCTTTGCTGTTCCTTGAACGCACTGATCATGGTCCCTTCCAAGGGCCCTTGCATTGGCTGTTCTTTTGCCTATAATGCTTCTCCCCAGATATCTGCCTGGCTTGTTCCTTTACCTCCTCCAGGAGTTGAATTACATGGCACCCTGGTGAGGCCGTGGCTTACCTCTCCCCTGCACTCACATCTCTGCTTTGGTGTTTGCATAACTCCAATCAATACCTATCTTACTATACCATTTGTTTCTTGACTGTTTTTCCCCATTAGGATGTAAGCTACAGGACGATGAAGATTTTTGTCCGTTTTGACCACCGACAAGCCACAGTTTCCTTGGGCCACAGTTTTCTTTTCTATAAATCAAGGGAGACTGTACCTGAATGAGCGGCGCCATCTCTAAGATCCCTTCCAGCCTTGACCTTTAATTCTCTGTCTTGGCTCAGAGATCATCCTGCACCGAATTCCAGGGAAAGTCTAAAGATGACATCCCATCCATCCCCTGGAAATAAGGAAGAGAAACCAGGAAGAGGTGTTGTATCTGCAGAACACAGAACAATACTTAGCACATAATAGATATTGAATAGATATTCGGTCATTGAGGATCGAGTGAATGAGAGAGAGAGAGAGAGAAAGATAAACTCTGTCAAACTGTGCTCGAAAACTGTTCTGCTATGGTAAAATGTTTCCAGGCGGTTCAAGGAAAAGGGTTTGACTCCATTGAGAAAGGGCAGGTGGCCTACCTTCTTTTCATAGGGATGCTGTCTCAGTTTAACATAAGTCAGTGGGCTGCTCCCCACTTCTTTGGAGATCTGAGTTGGAATGGTAATGCTGCTGTGTAGCAGAACATGCTCTAGAATGCACTAACTACCTGTATGACCACCGGCAAGCCACAGTTTCCTTGGGCCACAGTTTTCTTTTCTATAAATCAAGGGAGACTGTACCTGAATGAGCGGCGCCATCTCTAAGATCCCTTCCAGCCTTGACCTTTAATTCTCTGTCTTGGCTCAGAGATCATCCTGCACTGAATTCCAGGGAAAGTCTAAAGATGGCATCCCATCCATCCCCTGGAAATAAGGAAGAGAAACCAGGAAGAGGAGGGAGGGGAGCCTAGGGCTCGGTGTAGCACTGTGGTGGACGGTTCTGGGAAGAGGGCAGTGCTGGATATTATAGTCTCACCTCTGGTGGGGGAGAACACCCACCACCCTCGCTCAGGGGTAGAGCTGGGTCTGGCTGGGAGAGGATGTAAGGGAGCCTTCTAGGCACCAAAAATTCTACATTTTGATCTCAGAGATGGTTATATGGCTGTGTTCGTCTGTGAAATTCCATGTGGCTGTTTTTTCATTTGTTTGCTTATTTGGGGTATTGAAGATTGAACCTAGAGGCATTCTACCTCTGCTCTACACCCCCAGCCCTATTTTATTTTAATTTTTATTTTGAAACAGGGTCTTACTAAGTTGTGGGGGTCCTTACTAGGTTGTTGAGGCTGGCCTTGAACCTGCAGTCCTCCTTTCTCAGCCTCCCAAGTGCTGGGATTACAGGCATGCGCCACCACACCTGGCTTAATACATGTGCACTTTTAGGTCCACTTTTCTGTGTGTATGTTACAATTAAATTAAAAAGTGTACTAAAAATTAAAACGCAGAGCAGATTAGATATAGATGATTGATAGAGATAAACATAGATATAGATATAGACATAGATGATAGATATAGGTAGATATAGATTATATAGACATAGATAGATAGATAGATAGATAGATAGATAGATAGATAGATAGATAGACAGACATAGATGGAAGGTACCTTTTCTATAGATAATTATTAAGGAGAATGTGAACATTTTACCTAACAAAAGACCTGGATAAAAATGATTATTAAAGTGGGAATTATAAGCAGGGGGAGTTCTCAGTTCATGCCTGCAAGAAAGCTATGGTGACGAACATCAAAGTGGTTGAAATTTGGTGCAGGGCCACTCTTAACTCTGGTCTCCCTCCTTCTTCCTCACATTCTCATGCCTCCCCCCGCTCTCTGGGCCGCGGAGGGAAGAGCCTGGGATGCTCCAGGTGTCCCCAACAAGTCGCCAGACGCATCCTTGTCCTTGTCACTCAGAACATCATTTCCATTCCACACTGGGGACGCTTTCACAGACTATTGCTGTGGTTCTTTTGATCTGTCAAAAGCCTTCAGGACTCTGAAAGACCATTTTGAAAAGCAAGGGAGAGAGATGTACAAATGATGGCCCAAGAGGGGCCTCAGGCTTTAGAAGTCCCACAAGAGGGAAATTACGGCTAGTCTTTTGAACCAACTGTCGGGGCAGGACTTGGTGACTAAGACCAAGGTATTTGAAGAAGGTGGTTTGATTACTGCTGTAGCATGCCTACAATTTTTTTTTTTTTTCTAATTCACCAGGTCTGACATTTTACACCTCAGCTATCATCCCTAGCCGAGTGAAAATCCCTTTACAAAGTTCACAGGTACAAAAGCTAATTGCAGTAGTTCTCCGTTCCTTTTATTCTTGAAACTTAGGGCAGCACAGTGTGCTGATGATATGAATCATCGGACAGCTGTTGGTCTGCTTTATGGACGTAAGAGCTATTCTTTCATGCCCAAATTCATTCACGATATCCAGTTGGATACCTTAACCTGCTTCTCACAGCTCATTTTTGGTACTGCTGCTTTTAAGGCTTATATTAATTAGCTATTGTATCAGTTATCTACCGCTGTGTAACATATCACCTCCCCTAAAACATAATGGCTTACAACAGTGATCTTTTATTTTGCTTGCAAATCTAAAATTTGGGCAGAGCTTGGCAGGGGTTGCTCATCTCTGCTTTATGCAACAAAAGCTGGGACAGCTTCATGGCAGGCTGGATGACACACTTTCAAAGATGGCCCACTGCAGCTGGGTGTGGTGGTGCACAGCTGTAATCTCAATACTTGGGCGGCCAAGACAGGAGGGTCGCAGGTTCATAGCCAGCCTCTGCAACTTAGTGAGACCCTGTTTCAAAATTAAAAAAAAAAAATAGGGGGCAGGGGTATAGGTAAGAGGTAGAATACCCCTGGGTTCAATCTCCAGTAACACACACACACACACACACACACACACACATCCCCCTGCTGTAGCTGGGATAATAGATAGCTCTCAAAGGTCCATATATTAACAGTTTGCTGATACCACCTAAGGTGGTGCTGCTAGGAGATAGGGCCTGGTGACAGATCCTTGGGAGCATGCCTCTGAAGGGAAGGGTGGGGCCCAAGCCTCTTCCTCTTTCCCTTTTTTTCTCCATGTCTTGGGATATAATGTTTTGCTCCACCACATACGGACCATGATGTGCTGCATCACAAAAGATCCAAAACAATAAGGCCTATCAATCATGGACTGGAACCTCCAAAACTGTGAGCCAAGACAATCCTTTTCTCTCTATAAGTTAATTATCTCAGGCTTTTAATTACAGTAACAGAAAGCTGACTAATACACCCACTCATATGACAGGCAATTGATGCTGCCTGACAGGTGGGGATTCAGCCAGGGGTATGGGTGGGGGGAACTGGATTCCTCTCCCCATTGCCTTTTCATAAGCTGCTTGGGCTTTGTGCTTGAGTTTCCAAGAGAGAGTCTCCCCCCTAAAAAAACAAGATGGAAGCTGGTGACAGTTTTATAATCTAGCGTCAGAAGTCAGAATGTCCCTTCTGTCATACTCTCTTGGCTAAAGTAGTCAGAGACCTACCCAGATTCAAGAAAGGGAGATACAACCCCTAAACCTTGAGAAGAAATATCAAACTTTAAAAGAATGTGGGGAATGGGAAATATTGTTGCAGCCATCTTTGGAAAACACAGTCTGCCACAGATGTTGAAATAGCAGCTAACCCCGAGAAGTGACAATATACTCATCAGGACAAATGTGTGTGCAAACTGGGCATGGTAGTGCATGCCCATAATCCCAGTACTTGGGTGCTGAGACAGGAGGATTGTAGGTTTAGGGCAAGCCTTAGCAATTTAGCAAGGCCCTCTGAAACTTCGTGAGACTTGTTTCCAAATAAAAACTAAAATAGGTCTGGGGATGTAGCTCAGAGGTAGAATGCCCCTGAGTGGTTCAATCCCCAGTGACACACACACACACACACACACACACACACACACACACACACACACACACACACCACATACCATGGGTTCATATATGTGTGTGAGATTCCATGAGACACATGGACTGGGGAGGAGCCTTTGTTTCTCTCTCATTGAATATTCATGAATGAATCTCCATGCTGATCATCAACAGGAGGATTTCTCACTATCACTCCGTGCTCCCCTTCTTCCCAAGGAACCAAGTAGGGCTCTTGCCAGGGCCACTTGATGGAAACCCAGATAAGGCTGCATTTCTTCCTTATTTTTTCCGCCTTGATGCATACACTGGGTAGCTGGAGCTTGTCATTTTTGTCTTTGTGTGGAAAGTAAACTGAGTAGAGCCTGGATCAGCAGGTTCTCAGTCTTCCCAATTCTCTACCAACAGCTAGGTGGTAAATTAGGGTTCTCGGGATCCCTAGGTCAGAAGGAAGGAGAAATGAGGACTTACCACGTTCATTAATCCAATGATATGGGTAATGAGGCAGATATTCAGTGCCTTAGTTGTCTTCTTGCCTATCAGTTGATGAAGAACCCAGAAAACAACAGAATGTGGTGGCACATGCCTATAATCCCAGTGCTTGGGAGGCTGAGAGAGGAGGATCATAGATTTGAGGCCAACCTCAAGAATTTAGTGATACCCTGCTCTAGCATAGTGCAAAGATGCAACAATGATCTACCCTATCAGAAAGACCATCCGAGCAATACCAGACTGGAAAGGAAGATACTTATTGCAGATAAAATTCAGTCTGAAGACTTGAAAATCAACAGAAGAGATCAAAGTTGTCCATTACTAGTTGCTCTAACATATTTCTGGAGGTGAATCCTTTTGTAAAGGATCTATTACTTGAAAATTCCAATACACAAGACAGTTATAGGAGAGTGCTCTAGGTCCGGTCTTCCCATCTTTAGGGGCCCCAGGGCAGCTCTATTGGACCCTCTGGCTCCACAAAACTCAATTTTAAACACTGTGGTCAGCACTAAAAAACAAATGAGAAGATGAATAGAAGATTAAAAATTTTAAAGTACATTATTAGTAAATTAGTTTGGCAGTTTGGTACAGAAATAATAGAGAAAAATAGAGTTGAAAAAAACTCTAGCAGATTGTTGCTGATTTCTTGATTTGAGTTAATAATAATTTTTTAAAATTTGAATAGTATATTCTGAATATTAGAAATGTATCAAGCACACTATTTCACTTGTCTTCAGAACACTGCATGTGATTCATAAGGAGATGGGCACAACTTCCATTGTACGTTTGAGGAAGATTTGTTCGTAAGAACCATATGAAAATAGGTAAACTAAGAAATATTGTTGGGGTTATAAGATATGATCCTTATTTCCAAAGTGATAGCTTTCAGGTGTGGAAGGGAGCATCGGACAGACATAGTAGTCTGCCTTATCCATGGTTTCATTTGCTGTGATTTAAGTTACCCATGGTCAATCTTAGACCAAAAAAATAAATAAGTAAACAACTCATAAGTTTTAAATTACATGCTGTTTTAAGTGGCATGGTGAAATTTGACACTGTTCTCACATCACCTCACCCCAGAAGTTAACCATCTCTTTGTTCTGGGTGTCCACGCTGTATAGGCTACCTGCCTGGTAGTCATTTCATAGCTGTTTTGATTATCAAATCAATAGTGATAGTATTGCAGTACTTCTGTTCAATTAACCCTTGTTTTGCTTAAACGTGGCACCAAAGCATAAGAATAGTGATGGTGACCATTTGAATGCACCAAAGAGAAGTTGTAAAATAAGGGACCATGAACATGCTTGACTTTGTAAGGAAAGTAAAAAAAATCATGCTGATTTTGCTAAGATGTACAGTCCAATATTTTAAGAGAGAGAGAACATCCACATGACTTTTATTATGTTATATCAGTATTAGCTAGTATTATTAATTCCTTACTGTGCCTAATTTAAAAATTAAACCTTATCGTAGGTGCACATGTTTAGGAGGAACCATAATATATACAGGGTTCTATACTTTCTATAGTTTCAAGCATCCACTGGGAATCTTAAAACGTATCCCCCACAGATAAAGGAAGCCTATTACACTATAAGACTTAATTTTTTCCATTTTTTTTCTCCAAAGCACTGGCATCACTGACTCTTCCCACTTACTATCCTTCATAACTTTTGCAACATCATTCTACTAACTGTGCTATTATCTTTTAAAATTAACTTAAAGTTGACTCATTTTCTTTCATGCTAATACCTATGAATATGTACTTTATTATTCTCTTTTCCTGACAACGCCTCGAATTTTGTTGGTTGCACTTTCAAAACAGAACCAAAGTTCCACCACTGTTCATCATTTTCACTACTACCGCCATCTTGGTCCAAGACACCATCATCTCTTGCCTAAATTACTGCAATCGCCTTACAGGCGCCCCTGCCCCATCACTGCTTCCTTGGAGTCTGTGTTCAACACAGCATCCGAATAATCCTGTTTAAAATGTAAGTTAGATAATGTACTTCCTCCGCTCCAGACACTACAATGAATTTATCAGCTCAGGTAGAACAAAAGCCAGAGCTCTTAATATTCCAAGTGTTGTCTGTGCTTTTGTGTGTCACTGTAACAGATTCATTTTCATTGTTAAGCGGTATTCTATTGCAAGAAAATAATTCATTTCATTAATCCATTCTTTAATTTATTGGCAGCCAGGGACCTTTTATTTGTTTTGCTATTATGGTAATTCTGCCACAACAAGAAATGCTAAGGGAAATTCTGAAGGATGTAAGAAATAATATAAGATGTAAATCCAGAAATACAGGAAAAGGTGAATAACTCTTATCTTCACAGTCAATTGATTTTCAACAGTGGTGCCAAGAAAACTCAATGGGGAAAAAAATAGTCTTTTCAATGAATGATGTTTGGACATTTGGATATTCACATGCAAAAGATTGAATTGAGACCCTATATCATACCATATACAAGTTAAGTCAAAATGGATTGTTGAGCTAAAATTACGAAGCTGTTAGTAGTAAACCCAGACACAATCTTTGTGACTCTGGATTAAGTGATGATTTCTTACTGTGACATCACAGCAACAAAAGAACAAGCTAGAAAAATTGGACTTTTAATTATTTTATGAGTGCATTGCAATTATGCATCATACTGGGGTTCCGGGTAATACAAACATCCATGCACACAGCTCTTAGTGTGTTTCTGTCCACAACCCACCCGCTCTCCCTCCTCCCGCCTCCCTCCTCCCTCTTCCCTTCTCCCTCCTCCCTCCCCACATGTGTCAGTAAAATTGGTAGTGATACTTTCACGTGTTGCCCTAGCATTGTTTGAACTGTTTCCTTCCTCAGTCTTCCCTCTTCCTCTCCCTAAATCCCTCCCCCACCTCATTCCCTCCCCCCCCCTCTCTCTCTCTCTCTCTCTCTTTCTGCATGATTTAAAGTCCTTTGTGTTTCCTACTTTCTCTCTAGCTTCCTCATATGAGAGAAAACATACAACCCTTGACTTTTTGCTTAGCATAAGATTTTCTGGTTCCCTCCATTTTCCTATAAATGACATGAATTTGTTCTTTTTTATGACTAAGTAGAATTCCATTGTGTGTATATACTGCGTTTTCTTCATCCGGTCACCTCTCAGTGGACACCTGGATTGGTTCCATAATTTGGCCTTGGTGACTTGAGCTGCTGGAAACGTGGGTGTGCGTGCATGTATCACTATAGTGCTCAGACTTTGGGAAAGACACTGAGAAGTGGTAGAGCTGGCTCATATGATGGTTCCATTTCCAGTTTTTTTTGAGGAAAAATTGGACTTTATCAAATGAAAAACTTCATATTTCCAAAGACATCCTCAAGAAAATAAAGACATCACAGAGAACTGGAGAAAATATTTGCAAATTATATGTCAGGTAAGGAACTTGTATTCAGCATAATTAAAGAATTATTTTAATTCAACAATAAAAACACAGTCTGGTGAAAAAAAAATAAGTCAAGTATCAGAATGGATGTTTCTACAGAGAAGATATTCAAATGGCTCATGATCACATAAAAGGTGCCCGACATCATTAGTCATTAGGGAAATGCAAATCAAAACTACAAGATACCCTTTGCACAAACTAGCAGGCTAAAGTCAAAGGCAGGCAGTAAGAAGTAGGAGTGGGAACATGGAAAGAGTCAGAACACTCGTGCACCGCTGGTGGGCTTGTAAAATGATGTGGCTGCTTTGGAAGACAATTTGGCAGTTTCCAAAAATTAAACACAGAATTACTGTATAACCCACATTTCCAGACTTACTTAATGAGAGGCCTTCATAAATGACCTATCATGAACATAATTTTCCTCATTTATAAAGAATAGTGCCTGTGTGTTGATCATTTATATTTTAAAATTCAAACAATAAGAACCAAAGCTTTGGCTTTCCAAAGTTACCTGTAAGAAAATGAAAAGTCAAGTCACATACTGAGAGAGAATATTTGCAATATAGCACATAAATCTGCTAATGGGCTATATGAAAAAAAAAACTCTGACAATAATATAAAGATAAAGAAACCAATTAAAAATGAACAAAAATATTTGAATGAGCACTTCACAAAAGAAAACATACACATAGATGTCTCTGTAGGCATGTAGGTATACTAATATCCATAAGCAAATAAAAAGATGCAAGTTAAAACCACATGGACATACCTCTTTGCACCTATTAAAATGATCAATATAAAAAGACCGATGATACTAAGTGTGGTGATTCAAAATCTTGTACATTGTGGAAGTGTCAAATGGTAAAATCATGTTGGAGAACAATTTCACAGTGTTTTAATAAAATTAAACATGTATCTACTGAGTGACCCAGAAATCAAATTCCTAGATATTTGCTTAAGAGAAATGAAAATATGTTTCAAAAAAGACTTGTATAAGAATATTTATAGTAGATTCATATACAGTAATGCCAAATGGAAACGAACTGGTTGCCATCATTGGGATATATCCATACAATGAAAAAAATTAGTGATAAAAATGAAGGAATTATCAAAACATGCAAAAACATGAATGAATCTCAAAAAACAATATATTGAAGGAGAGAAGCTAACATAATGTACAATAATTTCATTTACATGAATTTTAGAACAAGTAAAACTAATCTATGCTGATAGAAATCAGATCAACAGTTACCTGAAGAAAGGGAATAAATACAAAGTCTACAAGGAAATTTGGGGAAATTAAGTAAAACTTCTATATTTGCATTGTGAAGTTGGTAACATAGGACTACACATTTATTAAAACTCGTTGTTTTTTATACTGACTCTTCTGCTATGGCTACATTGGCGTCTCGAAGTCTGGAGATTGCCCCTAGGATGCGTAGATGAAAGACCCTCCCACTTCTTAGAAAGTAAAAAATGACCCTAAAGGAGTATGGTTTTATGACTCTAGAAAGTTTGCTTGACCAGGCTATGTTAAGAATGTGGGCTATACGTGTAAAATGAAGAAGTGGTGCTATTTGTGATCTGACAATGATTAATATCTCATAAATGTCTATGTAACCCTGTTGTACCCAAGAAATGTATAAAAAAATCCATGCCAAAAATATAAATTAAAAAAAATAAAATATATAAAAAATATATCGAGAAACTAAAAAAAAACTCGTTTTATTATTATATTTTAATTTCTTACCTATTTTAATAATTTATTACTAAATTATGCACTTTAAATTATTCCTCAATATTTTATTTTAAATGTCACTGATAGAAATGTGTATATCAATATCAGTCATGCAAAGAGGTATTTTGCCACCTGAAGTTGCTTCCATCCCTACCTATGCAGTAGTTTACGTGGTATTCTTCCCTAAAGTCCAGGAGGCTTGTGTCCTTTTTTAAAAGTTATATATATATATATGGGAAATATGACAGATTTTAGTTTTTATCCTGAGTACTTACTATATTTTCTGGTACTGTAAATTGAACCCAGGGACAATATACCTCTGAGCTACACCCCTAGCCCTTTTTATTTATTTGTTTTTATTTTGAAACAGTCTCACTAAGTTGCTGAGGCTGGTCTTAAACCTGCAATCCTCCTGTCTCAACTTCCCAAGTACTGGGGTAACAGGCCTGTGCCACCATGCCTGGCAAAAATGTTTTTTTGTTATTGCAAAAGCAACATATATTCATGGAAAAAATGTTCTGCAAGACTAAGAAAGAAGGAAAGAAAAAGAAAAGAAAATACCTTAATCCACCACACATGGAGATCAGCAGATGGTATATTGGTTAACTTTGATTTCTTTAATACATTTTTTCGTTTGGTGCTAGAGATTGAACCCAGAGGCATTCAACTTCTGAGCTACATCCTCAGCCCTATTTTATATTTTGAAACAGGGTCTCACTAAGTTGCGGAAGGCCTCACTAAGTTGCTGAGGCTGGTCTTGAACCTGTGATCCTTCTGTCTCAGCCTTCCAAGTACTGGGATTACAAGCATGTGCCACCATGCTTGGCTTTCTTTTACATACTTAATACAAATTAGTCCGTCCTGTGTCTAGTGCTTCAAAATAGATTTTTTTTTTCACTAATATTAGTGCTTTTCCAATGATAAGCCAAATGCAATTTAAATTGTTACCTCCCGATGTTTGTTCCACAGAGAACTATCTTGACGGATGGTTAAGAGACATTTGGGGGAAAAAATGGGAGGAGAGTTATGGTTGGATACATTTTGGAAATGGGAAACACTTTTAAAAATACAGTTAGACATATTTTTTATCTCGGGGATTCTAAGTGTCATTAATATGCTGACTGGTTTAGTAAGTACTCAGGATAAAAACTAGGATATGTCATATTCCTCAACTTGTTGAACCATAAAACTTCTTTCTCCTCTAATAATATCATAAAAAGTCTGTTCCACCACCCACTCAGGGGGATACTGGCTGAAGTCATTAGGAGCTGAAATACATCCCTCCTATTTCCCATGAATATCCAAGGTGCAAGTCCCTATTCCCAAAGCACCTTTTTAAAAGTTTTGCTGAAAACATGTTACTCAGGGGGGGAAATTTTTAACCAGACTTCCTTATACTTTCAATATCATTTTGCTTTAATCTGTGTAGTTTGATGGATGACATTTAACTTTAAGGAAATAACTTCAGTTACTTCCTCAGGTGATCGGCTGAGGAAAATAACTGATGTGAACGTTCTTTGATATTGCAGTAAGGTTTTAACATTTCTCAGCACAGCCTAACACTATTTAGTTATTTTCAGCAAAGAACTATGCCACGTAGCACGTGTAGACACAGGCGTCCCCCATCAGAACATTTGATCCATAAGACAAATTCCAATCTCAAACTTGCTGGTGACTTGGTGGTGGTGTGCAGTGGCCGATGGTGCAGCAGAATTTTAGTTCCATTTTGTCCAAACAGCCTTGAGCCCTAGCTTCCCAAGTAGATGCTTGGTGTTATTTTTACACAGTGTCATGCGATTTGGGGTAAAATAGTGGGCATGGCCAAACTCCAGAAGATCGGCCACTCATAGCCCTCTCTGAGACGCTTCTTCCATTGCAAAGATGGTCAGAGTTGCTTGACTCAAGGAAGTGAAGCTGATTCTGGGAGAGCTTCTCTACCAGGGATAAGATTCCACAGAAGCAATCAAATCTGTGGAGCTGAACTGTGACTTGGAGAATCAGGATGGCAAGAGTGGCCCCACAGAGTAAACTGGAGGAAGAGAGAGGCAAGTCACACAAATGCATAATACTAAGGTTAAAGTGCACATCCCTCTGACCTCCAGGACCCCATCACCATTACCATGAGCCTCAGCTCTGTGGTTTTCTCTGAGGCTGGCCATGTGCTGGGGATTCCTGTTTTGCTAATTTTCCCCCCAGGTATTTTCATAATAAACTCACCTTGTACTATGCCAAGACTATTCCTCACAAAGAGAAGAGCCCAGCTAAACACAGGTGGAAATGGAGCTGGAAGAATGGCGGCTGTTTTCCCTTGTCATTGCTGCCTTAGTAAAACACCTGTCCATTTGTCTAGGAGGAAATGAGGGCGCCCCCCCCCTCTCTGCATCTCAACTGCTGGAAGTACCTCTAGTATTATTTTAGGGCAGCAGCTCTTTAACCTAAGGGTCGCTATAGGTAGAGGGGCTTCAACGGACCCATGAATCCCCTGATACTGTCCTTAAAATTATTTGCCTATGTGCTTTGTGCTGGGGTGAAGTGTCATTCATAACCTTCCCTAGACCCTCAAAGATGTGAAGGACCCAAAACTGGTTATAGATAGCGAGGAAAATCTAGGCCTGCTCCATTTTGATCCATGAGCTTTTTCTATAGATCAAATATGTCCACTCTCCCTATGAAAGGCTTAGGTGTCTTTTTCCCCCTGTAATTTCTCCTGTGTAACTAGGTTGGATTTCCCTTGGATCTCTCCCAGCTTGACATGACTACTTTCATCTTAAAAGAAATGAGGTGCGAGTGCCTCTGTTTCTTTTTGATGCATAAATAAATAGCACTGGAAAGACATTCAGAGTCAAAAATCTCATTTTCAGTTGGAAAGTGACATCTTTTTCTGGCCTCCTACTGTCTCATCATGCCAAGACTTTCAAGTCCAGAGTACACCCACCTAGAAACCCATTCGCATCTCCGTGCTCGTTCTGTCTCCGTCCCTCTTACTCTCTCTTGCCTTTCCTCACTCACCAAATACCATTCTAAATTCTGGGACACACAGGTGAAAAGGGGGAGGGATAAGCAAAGTCAGTTGGATGTTGTAGAAAACAACGAAAATCTCTGAGAATGCTAAACATCCAGCAGAGGCTGAAAAGTTGAACTTTCTCCTGGTACTGTTGAAATCTACCCATAAAGAGAAAGAGGAAAGCTCATGAAGTCCTCTTAAAATAGAAATGTAAGAACCAGGCTCGGTGGTGCACACCTATAATTCCATACTTGGGAGGTTGAGACAAGAGGATTGCATGTTTGAGGCTAGTGCATGGCAACTTAGCAAGATCCTGCTTCAAAATAAAAAGCGACAAAGGGCTGGGGGTGTAGCTCAGAGGTAGAACCTCCACTGGATTTTATCTCCCAATACAGAAACAGAAAATGAATACAAGAGCCAGGCATGGTGACTCACACCTGCAATCCCAGTACTTGGGAGGCTGAGACAGGAGGATTGCAGGCTCAAGGCTAGCCTTAGCAATATAGCAAAGCTCTCAACAACCTAGAGAGACGCTGTTTCAAAACCAAAGAAATAAAATAAGGCTGGGGGTGTAACTCAGAGGTAGAATGCCCCTGGGTTCAGTCCTCAGTACCCACCCCCCAAAAACAGAATGAAAATCTTTGAAAATGCCAATGCTAAAAAAGCACACAAGTTAAAAATAAAACACTCTTATGAATGTGTTAAAATTTACCCATAAAAGTAGATATTTTTCACTGGAATAATTCTCTCAGCCTTGAAATATTCAGTCCCTATGCAGAGACAGTAAAGGAGACCAGGAAGGTTGTGACCGAAAGTTACTGATAAAGGGGAAGGAAACTTGGAGTCAGTGCTGCCCAGGGATCCTCTGTAAGACACCAGCCCTGCAGAGTCCTGGGCTCTGAGCCCCATGTTTGGACAAATGACCCATGTACTCTTCATGCTTGCTATCTGTCCCTCAGAAGGAGCCCAGAGAGTAATGGAGGAAAGAATTTGGGATGACTGGTCAACCAGAAGGGAGACAGCACACAGGAGAGTTCACGGTGCCCAATCTGGTCCAGAAACCCAAGTACCTGGACTGTTTTCAAGTGAGGGCTTTCGGAAATCACTTTGATGACTCTTCCTTTGGATCTTGGACAATGACAATTGTCAGAGCTCGATATAGACTAGCCCTTTGAAGGGCTCATAAATAGGTGTTTGGAGTTGATGTGATTAAGTCATGAGGGTCATGAGGGTTATAATTCCAGCAGTGGGTAAATCCATTGTAATGGATTCATCTGGGAGGTGAGCCAGGTCCGTAGGCTGTGGCTGGAGGTGGGTGGGCTTGGGGATTCTATAAATGGCTCCTCCTCCCCCTGATCCCTTGATTCTGATCTCCGTGATGTGAGGAACACAGACAGCCCCTGTGCTCTCCTTCCCGCTGCTTCTTGCTGCCATGTCCTGAGATCTGCGATCCCCGGCCTCACACAGACTGAATCATGAACAAATAAATCTTCCTTCCTCTAGGTTACACAGTAAAGTCTTAAATTATAGCTGTGGAGAATGCTCATCAGAACCACCATTTTCATTTTTTGCAGTATTCCCATGTTCTAATTCTTACCTGTTAACTGGTGTTTGAAAAATATCATCCCTTTGTCAAGAGGAGTAAATAGATTTTCTTCCCTAAGGAGACTTTTAAAAGCAAGTGGTGGTTTGACTTTAAAAAAAAAAAAACATTCTCACGTGGATGTAGGACTATGGATTTATTGTTAAATTCTCCTGACAACATGCAGGGCAAAAATAATCTTGTCAAGGAACCCAAAAGATATTATTCCCATTTTTTCCTTCTTTTTCAATTTTTTTTGAAATGGAAGGAACATACTGAAATATGCATAAACATCAATATATAGCTTGACAGATTATAAGGAAATGAATTCTTGTTACCCTGTCCAGGCAAGAGATGCCCTTGTGTGTTTCTTTTTATCACAAGCCCTTCTTTCCCTGAAGATAACCACTATTACAACTGCTTTTCTGTTCATACATTTGGTTTTCTTTACAGTTTCACTATCTAAGTGTGCATTACTACATGGTTTCTTTCTTTCTTTTTTTTTTTTTTTTTTTTTTTTTTTTTTTTTTTTTTTTTTTTTTTTTTTTTTTTTTTTTTTTTTTTTTGGTATTGAGATTCTCAGGGGCATTCTACCTCCTAGCTATACCCCAGCCATTTTTTATTTTGAAGCAGGGTCTCACTATGTTGCTAAGGGTATCACTAAATTACTATTGCTTGCCATGAACCTGTGATCCCCCTGTCTCAGTCTTCCAAGTACTGGGATTACAGGTGTGCACCATCCCTCCTGGCTTGTAAATGACATATTTTAATTAATGTTATTTTTGAGCCATGCATTGTATACTCTGTTGTGCCTGATTTAACATTTTTACTCAATATGATGTCTTTAGGATTCATCTACATTAGAGCACTTGTTAATTTTTATTGTGGTGTGATTTTTTTCCATTGTAAAACTATCCCACAAGGTATTTATCCATTTTTATGCTAATGGACAATGGGCCATGTTTAGTTCAAGGCTATTACAAAGAACACTGCTCTTTGGAGCACATGGGCATGGGTTTCTGTAGGGTGTATACCTAGGAAAGGCATTGCTGGGTCATTAAGGTGTGTGTATCTCCAGCTTTATTAAACGCTGCCAACCTTCTTCCAAAGTAGTTATACCATGCATAGGCTTTTCTATTTTTAATTATTATAATGGTGTATCCGAGTCATGTGGTTAAGAGCCGCACCTGGCTTTCCTGGCAGGAATAGGTTGGTAAATTGGTTTGGGGACAACTCTGTTTGCCAGCTCCTGTTTTCCTTGATTAAATTTCCCCCAGTGATACACTACTTCAGACATTATTTCTCTTGCCTTTGCCCTGATAATGCAGTCATCTGTTTTAAAAATCAAACTTTGACCTATATCAATAGAGCTATGTGTACGTTGCAATTAGGGGGCCCGGAAGAAAGCCACTAGCAGAGGAATCATCTACAGAGGACATAATTTCCCTTGAGTTTCAGTCTTCTATATTAAAGCTTCTGTGATGTGTAGTACAATCTGGTCTTTAAAAATTCCTTATTTTTTAAGGCTATTTAAGTGATGCCAATGCAACAGAATGACTTAACACAGTTAAATGCCAAGCTAGGATTTAAAATACCAATGTTTTCTCCCTTAAAGTTGGATCCCTGCAGGAGGCTACGAGGACGCAAGCGTCTTCCGTGGCAGTCTGTCACCTTGTAGCTCCAGAAATTGAAAGCTCATCATGTTCACTGATCAGCACCGTTTCTACTTATTAATATTTTTAGTGTCTGCCTTATAAATTAGGCACCAAATGAAGGACTTTTAAAAATAGCCATCCAAAGTCTATTCAGGCTCAATATACTGTGCTAAAAATGAGTTGTTGGTATCAGCAGCTCCCTTCCCCTTGCTGGCCTCTCTCTGAATATAGGGTGCACCTGTGTTCTATCCAAGACCATCAGAGGTCTCTCCAAAGATGTAACCACCAATGGCTGGCTTCTGCTGCTGCGGAGCTCTTGCGATGAACATTATTTGATTCTTTCATCCAAGGACAGGCTCTGGTAATTCAAAATTAGGGAGCAACATTTGGCTTGTGGCTAAATTTTGGTTCAGCGTACCTAAGCACTGAGCAATAAGGAGATCTCATATAAAATGAAGCAAGTCACTTGCATGCTCAAAATGAAGTTAAAGATGATCTGCTCTGTTACTATTGTGACATCTTGTGCGGTATTAGGAATCTAAGGGACTACCCAGACAGCAGGACTACACAGGGTTTGTCAGTGCTGTGGTGTGAATGTCTGTCCCCGCCGAAGCTTGTGTTGGAACCTAGCTGCCACTGTAACAGTGTGAAAGGTTGACCTTGAGGAGGTGATTAGGCCAGGAGGACTTAATTCTCAAGGGTGGAATTAAGTTTTTATGTTATAAAACGTAAAAGTTTCTATGTTATTAAGTTTTATGTTATAAAAGGGCAAATATAAGCCGGGCGTGGTGGCGCACGCTTGTAATCCCAGCATTCGGGAGGCTGAGACCTGAGGATCCGGGTTCGCGGCCAGCCTCAGCTACCTAGTGAGGCCCTCCGCAACTTAGTGAGACTCGGTTTCAAAATAAAGAATAAAAAAAATAGGGCTGGGGGTGTAGCTCGGAGGTAGAATGCCTCTGAGTTCAATCCCCA
>PVLC010023883.1:0-25210 GCA_004027655.1 Graphiurus murinus | reverse complement strand
AAAACATATATTCTTTTTTTTTTTTTTTTTTTTGGTAGTATTAGGGACTGAACCCAGAGGAATTCTACCACCGAGATACACCCTGAGTCTGATTTTATTTCTTATTTGGAAACAGGGTCTTGCTAGGTTGATGCAATTCTCACAACTTGCTGAGGCTGTCCTCGAACTTGAAATCTTCCTGTCTCAGCCTCCCAAGTACAAGGATTACAAGCATGTACCACCACGCCTGGCCAAAAAACATATATTCTTACGTGAAAAAAATTAAATGAGCCAGGCAGGGTAGTGCACACACCCGTAATCCCAGTACTTAGGAGGCTGTGACAGGAAGATCGTGAGTTCAAGGCCAATCTCAGCAACTGTGTGAGACTCTGTTTCAAAATAAAAATATAAAATTGGGTAGCTCAAGGGTAGAATACCCTTGGGTTCAATCCCCAGTACCACACAAAAAGAAAATGAAAAAATAAAGAAAAAAATTAAATGAGGCTAAAGTATTCTATGCTACAAATGCAAAATGCCTATTCCTCCAACACATAAAGCGTCCTTCTCCTTGGGTCCAGGTTCTGAGGTAGTAGGTAAACTCATCTTTTTAATGGCATTTTTACATCTAAAAGTCAGCAAGCACTTCCTTCTAATAAGGTGCTAAAATATACTTGTCACATATTAAATTCAAAGCCAAAATATATCAGCAATGCCAAATTCAGGGAGAAAAATTATTATCCACCACTTTTATTATCTTTCATTCAAATTTACATATATGTGTGTGTGTATGTATAAACATATACACAAATAAACAAGTGTGTGTGTGTGTGTGTGTGTGTGTGTGTGTGTGAACACACCCATATAAATGAAGAAACATGTAGTTTCTTGTGAGTTAGGCACAAGTTTGTATTCTGGCTTTGCTAAGTTTGTCATTCATTCTTACAACAAATTTGCAGATTGTTGTGAGAATTCAGGTCAAGGGTTGCAAAGTTTCAGTTATGCAAAATGGTAAGTTCTGAATAGCTAATGTATAACAAAGTAAACATTTGAAATTTGCTAAGAGTGTTTATCATAAGTGTTCTCACCCCACCCCAGAAAAAAAAATAAATAAAAAGAAGAAGGAAGGAAGAAAGGAAGTAGTATGTGAAGTGATGGAAATGTTAATTACCTGGAATATAGTGACTATTTCACAATGTACACATATCAAACCATCAAGTCGTACACTTTAAATATACACAATTGTTTGTCAACTATAGCTCAGTAAAGGTGGAGGAAAAAAAGAACTAAATGGAAACATGTGAAGGCAACCTGGCACAGTCTCAGACATATAACTTGCAGTAAAAAAAAAAAGTTTTTCTTAGCCTTCAGAAAGAAATAGAAATTTCAAAGTTAACAGCCTTTATTAAGGCCGGGTGTGGTGGTACACGCTTGTAATCCCAGCATTTGGGAGGCTGAGACTGGAGGATCTGGGTTTGCCGCCAGCCTCAGCTACCTAGTGAGGCACTCTGCAACTTAGTGAGACCCTGTTTCAAAATAAAGAATAAAAAATAGAGCTGGGGGTATAGCTTGGAGGTAGGATGCCCCGAGTTCAATCCCCAGTACCGCAAAAAAAAAAAAAAAAAAAAAAAAAAAAAAAAAAAAAAAAAAAAAAAAAAAAAAAAAAAAAAAAAAAAAAAAACAGCCTTTATTAAAAGACATCTTTTAGCTGGCCATGGTGGTGCACGCCTGTAATCCCAGTACTTGGGAGGCTGAGACAGGAGAATCACAGGTTGGAGGGTAGCTTCAACAAGTAGTGAGACTCTCATCAACCTAGTGAGATCCCGTTTCAAACTAAAACATATATATATGGCTGGGGTTTAGCTTAGAGGTAGAATGCACCTGGGTTCAATCTCCAGTACTACAAAAAAAAGGCATCTTTTAATATATATTAGAACATGTGCAGTAGTCCTGGTTTTTTCCTTCTTAAATCAAATATGCTCTCCATCTCAGATATTTGAACAGTTCTTTATTGCTTTCACATGTTGGGATGTCAGTTTTTTTAAGGACTAGGGATGTAGTTCAGGAGTAAGAGTGCCTACTTAGCATGGGGGAGCCCTGGGTTCAATCCCAACACCATCAAAAAAGAAAGTTGTTGGTGTAACAGACATATAAATTAATATATAAAACACAATGTCCAGCCGGGCCTGGTGGAACATGCTTGTAATCCCAGTACTTGGGAGGCTCAGAGGGGAGGACCTGGGTTCACAACCAGCCTCGGCTATTTAGTGAGGCCCTCAGCAACTTAGTTCCAAAATAAAGAATAAAAAATAGGACTAGGTGTGTAGCTCAGAGATAGAATGCCCCTGGGTTCAATCCTTAGTACTGCAAAAAAAAAAAAAAAAAAAAAAGTCCTTCCTCCCTACAAAAAGTCCTTAACCTTTAATAAATATCATTTAATAAATTTCTAATGACTCTAAACAGATTCTCAGCAAAAAGTTAATAATGAAAATCCTCCCTCCTGCCAGGTGTGATGGCTCACACCTGTAATCCCAGTATTTGAGAGGTTGAGAAAAGAGGATTATGGGTTTAAGGCCAGCCTCAGCAACTCAGACACGAATTTCAAAAACAAAAAAGAAAAGAAAAGGTTGGGGTGTAGCTCAGAGGTAGAACACCCATAGGTTCAATCCCTAGTAGAAGGAAGAAGAAAAGCCTCCCTCTACTAGGTAAAATAGTAAAATTCTAGAATGATTATTTGTAATTTATAAAAGCATATTTACAAGCCGGGCGTGGTGGCGCACACTTGTAATCCCAGCATTTGGGAGGCTGAAACTGGAGGATCCGGGTTCGCAGCCAGCCTCAGCTACCTAGTGAGGCACTCCACAACTTAGTGAGACCCGATTTCAAAATAAAGAATAAAAAATAGGGCTGGGGGTGTAGCTCGTAGGTAGAATGCCCCTGAGTTCAATCCCCAGTACCGCAAAAAAAAAAAAAAAAAAGCATATTTACAACCTAGTAGCATTTTGTTCATTTCTTAAAATCAGTCAAAATTATAATGGTACATTCTAAGAGAAGATAACACAAAAATTTCACCATCAATAACATTTCACCATCATCAATAGTCACCCAAACTCTCAGTGTATACATTCAGCTTTAACCTATAAGATTTACTTCAAGCCGGGCGTGGTGGCGCACGCTTGTAATCCCAGCATTCGGGAGGCTGAGACCGGAGAATCCGGGTTCGAGGCCAGCCTCAGCTACCTAGTGAGGCACTCCGCAACTTAGTGAGACTCGGTTTCAAAATAAAGAATTAAAAAATAGGGCTGGGGGTATAGATCGGAGGTAGAATGCCCCTGAGTTCAATCCCCAGTACCGCAAAAAAAAAAAAAAAAGATTTACTTCAGTTTTCCAGAAATGGCTCATTTCTCAAACCCCACTATTTCTCTAGCATGGTATACATCATTTTGGGAAATTTCTAATTGTAAAATTCTGCTAGAAGTTTAAGTCAATGAACAAAGTGCACCTCATTACAAAATTCAATAAATGTAATAGAATTAAGGGTTTAACATATAAAGTCTTGAAAGCATGTCTAAACAGACGAATTGTTTTAGAGTTACAACTTTTCTTGGGTCTGCCTATACCAAAACACATGTTTTTTCAATTATATAGCAAAGACTATGGCTTCTGTTCAAACCTAGACTTTATTGTTTATAAAATTAGAAACAGACACACATGCATAAGGATATATATACACACACACATATATAAACATATACACCTAGGCTGTATATTACATATGAACAGCTGAAAGGTTTAATGTCATAAAAGAAGTTACTTTACACATATGAGGAAATTAATGTTAATCTCTCAAACGGATAATCCATTCATTAAGAAGCCTTTTTTTAACCTCACAGGTATCATAATATATGCTCTCACAATTATTTACAATTCACATAAAATTAAGTGAAGTGAAAATATTGATGAACTCGAGCATCTTTATTTTTTATTATTTATTCATTTATTTTTGGTTCTGGGGATTGAACTCAGGTCCTTGTGCATGCTAAGTACATGATGTACCACTGAGCTAAACTTCCAGCCCTAGCATCTTTATTTTTTTAGTTAAGAGCTGTTTATAATCATTATGTGACACCTTTAATCCAAAAAAGGAAGATTCCATTTTAATCTCTAAGTATTCTAAGTGTTCACCAAAATCACACTGCATTTTTACTTAACTTCAAAGTGCATGTATGTTTATATCTAAATGTTAGAGTAAATGATATTTTAATTTTCTTAATAATTTTCTATATTTTTCTAAACTTTCTATAAATTGTAAGAAAAATTTAAAGAAAAAATTAAAACATTTTGGTGAAAAATATGAATCAGAGGGCCGGGCGTGGTGGCGCACGCTTGTAATCCCAGCATTCAGGAGGCTGAGACCGGAGGATCCAGGTTCACAGCCAGCCTCAGCTACCTAGTGAGGCACTCCGCAACTTAGTGAGACTCGGTTTCAAAATAAAGAATAAAAACTAGGGCTGGGGGTATAGCTCGGAGGTAGAATGCCCCTGAGTTCAATCCCCAGTACCGCAAAAAAATATATATATATATATGAATCAGAAAGCTTAGTATTGCTGTAGTAGTCACTGCCTAAAAGACAAAAATGTATAATAGCACTGCAGAGCTTATATATGAATTTATGACTTCTCATGGTTTGTTTGAAAGGGGCATATATTAAATTCTAATTTGGATTTAATAGTTATAATAGAAGAAGAAAAAAGGGGTATAAGCTAAACTGAAAATACGGTCCTTAGTTTTCATTACTATTAATCCTCTAATACAGAGCAGTAGCAATATCATACTGTGCTCCCACTGCTTGGCATACTAGGAGGAGGAACGGGCTTGCTACTAGTAACTAGTAGACAGAGACAGAGAAGGTACTAAGTACCCTAAAATGAGCCAGGTGCAGTGGCACATGCCTGGAATCCTAGTACTTAGGAAGCTGAAACAGGAGGATCACAGGTTTGAGGACAGTCACAGCAAGTAGTGAGACTCTCAGCAACCTAGTGAGACCCTGTTTTGAAATAAAAATAAAATAGGGCTGGAGGTGTAGCTCAGAGGTAGAATGCCCCTGGGGGTTCAATCCCTAGTACCACACACACAAAAAAAAATAAAAGTAGCTGGGCACAGTGGCACATGCCTATAATACCAATACTTGGGAGGCTGAGACAAGAGGATTGCATGTTCGATGCCAGCCTCAGCAACCTAATGAGACCCTGTTTCCAAATAAAAAATAAAACGGGACTAAGGGTGGAGCTCAGAGGAAGAATGCCTCTGGGTTCAATCCCTAGTACAAGAAGAATGAAAGAAGGAGAATCCTTAGTGGGACAGTGAGGAATACAAGACCATAAGTAAAGAGACGTCACGCAGCATTCTTTTGCTTGGCCTTCCACTTTTTTGCTGTGTGAGGATGCAGATAGAGGGCGCCATCTTGGAAGCTGAGAGCAGCCCTCATCAGCAACCCAATGTGTCAGCACCTTAACTGGACTCCTCAGCCTTGAGAACTGTGGTACAATAATTTTCTGTTCTTTATGAAAAAAAAAAAAAAGAAGAAGAAGAAGGAAAGGAAAGGAGAGGAGGGGGTGAGGAAGGAAGGAAGGAAAAAGAAAAGAAAGGGGAGCCGGGCATGATGGCACACGCTTGTAATCCCAGCATTTGGGAGGCTGAAACCAGAGGATCCGGGTTCGTGGCCAGCCTCAGCTACCTAGTGAGGCACTCCACAACTTAGTGAGACCCTGTTTCAAAATAAAGAATAAAAAAATAGGGCGAAAAAAAGAAAGGGAAAATAAGGGAGGGAGGGAAGTACAAAACAGGGTGATAAAGTTTATGATAGAAGCATACAAATGGGTCAGTCGTTTTCACATAAAAAGCATATCTAAGTCTCAGTGACTGAAGGAGGAAGGCATAATTGATTTCAAAGCCCTCTTACCCCTCAAATAAGAAATGAAGCCTGAATTAAATTTTTTTTTCTTTTTTTTTTTTTTTTTTGCGGTACTGGGGATTGAACTCAGGGGCATTCTACCTCCGAGCTACACCCCCAGCCCTGTTTTTTTATTCTTTATTTTGAAACCGAGTCTCACTAAGTTGCGGAGTGCCTCACTAGGTAGCTGAGGCTGGCCGCGAACCCGGATCCTCCGGTCTCAGCCTCCCGAATGCTGGGATTACAAGCGTGTGCCACCACGCCTGACTCTGAATTAAATTTTGAAGTACAAGTTGGCTAAATAAAAAACTGAGTAAAAGTATGTAGTGTATAGGCAGAAGCTTGAGAAAGCACCTAGTCCCTCATCTTCTAGGTCATTACAATTCCCTGCTGGGAATGCTAAGAAACTCGCAGAAATCAGGTCAATGACCTTGATGCTTCAGCTCATGGGGTCAGAAAGTCACAATTCCATGCACTATGCTAACCTAGAAACCATCTCCCAAACTTTTTCTTTCTTTCTTTTTTTTTTTTTTTTTTTTTTTTTTGAGGTACTAGGGATTGAACCCAGGGGCATTCTACCTCCGAGCTACACCCCCAGCCCTATTTTTTATTCTTTATTTTGAAACGGGGTCTCACTAAGTTGCGGAGGGCCTCACTAGGTAGCTGAGGCTGGCCTCGAACCCGTATCCTCCGGTCTCAGTCTCCCAAATGATGGGATTACAAGTGTGCGCCACCATGCCCAGCTCCCCCAAACTTTTTCTTAAACCAACTGCAAAACCAATTTGATGCCTTGGTTGTGCAAAATATTAAAAAAAAAAATGTTAAAGGCAGATCCCATATAATCTCTACTATTTCTACCAACAATCACAAGCTTGAGTCTTCTGACTTCTCAGACAGATACACCCACACAAAATGAGAAAAAAAGTTTCAATTCCCAAAAGAGTTCATGCTACATAAGCAAAAGAGCAAAAATATAATCAAATGCATTATAGTACCTGTTCCTGCTAATTTCACATTAGCTTTCCTTTCTTATGAAGACGGCACATAATCTACTGTGTGTGATGTATGTATGTATTATACATCACAATATTTTATGATTAAAATTATACACACACACAAAACTATATATTTCTCCCATCGTTTCTAGATTCCTCATATGTAAACATGATTCCCTTGTCAGGAAAACTCTCCTTTTTCAAAACTCAAACTTGAATGTGCTTCCAAAATCAAATTTGCCAGACACCTCAAGGAAGAACAGCAGTTCTGGCAAGGTTTGTAGGGTTGTGAAATTTTTTTTAAGAGGTTATAAGCAATTAAAACTTCATTCCAGCATATGAACGAAATTAAAACCTTTATCTTCAGTTATCTGAATTGCCTGAAGCACTCTAGATTTATTTCAGGATTACAACACTCTATAACTTCTATGAACAAAGTAGATAACTTACAAGCAAGAGAATTTTTTTTTCCCAAGAACTGGGGATTGAACCCAGGGGCATTCTACCTCTGAGCTACACCCCCAGCCCTATTTTTTACTTTTTATTCTTTATTTTGAAACAGGGTCTCACTAAGTTGTGGAAGGCCTCACTAAGTAGCTGAGGTTGGCTGCAAACCTGCAATCCTCCTGTCTCGGCCTCCCAAGTACTGGGATTACAAGTGTGTACCACAACGCCTGGCAAGAGAATTATTCTAAACAAGATATAACCTCCCACAGTAGAAAACAGTTTCCTCAAATGTTTTCTCTTCCTATTAAAATGAAATACTCAAAAGATATTTGAATTCCAAACTGAATTATCTTTAAAATAAATACCTTTGCATATAGTTCACAGTACTCGATGATTTCAATCTCATACAAGTTTTTAAAAAATAAAAATATGACTAGCATATTCATTCAATCCAGACATTGACTACCTGCTCTAGGTCTGGACCTGGGCTATATACAAGAGAATAAAAACGTGAGGCTGAGACAGGAGTATTGCAAGTTCAAGGACAGCTTCAGCAAGTAGTGAGACTTTCATCAATCTAGTGAGACCCTGTTTCAAAAACAAAAATAAAATAGGGCTGTCTTTACAAAAAGACAACAAAGGTTGCTGGAAATCAGGGTTCAAGTCAATGTGTAATTTTGTATGCATTGCTTTGATAGGAACAACTATCTATTCTTTTACTAGAGCATGCTAAAAATTTACTCAATGATAAGACAGATAAAACAGATCCCTTCAGCATTTAGGAGGCTGAGACCAGAGGATCCGGGTCTGAGGCCAGCCTCAGCTACCTAGTGAGGCACTCCGCAACTTAGTGAGACCCTGTTTCAAAATAAATAGTAAAAAATAGGGCTGGGGGGTTTAGCTCGGAGATAGAATGCCTCTGAGTTCAATCCCTAGTACCACAAAAAAAAAAAAAAAAAAAAAATTCCTTAACAATCTGTAGCTGATAGAGCTGCAAGGAGAATTTCAAACTGTCTAAATAGAGAAGACAAATTTTATTGGTGCAGATGGTGAACATCCTGAGTTTCACTCCCTTACTAGCTGTCATCCTAGAAAAAACTAAACACAGACAATGGGCAGCCTTTGGCAACAAAGGGAGGTCACAGACCGACAGCAACAAGTGCTGCAATTACCGTGGTGCCATCAGGCCCATGGTCCGAGATGGGTGCTGGCCTCCCGTCTCGCTGATACTCCAAATAAATAAATAAACAAACCAACAAACAAATACACTATGGTCCCTGATGTCAAGAAAGAAATACTGAGGTCCAGAAATACTAAAACAATCATCACACCATAACTTAATACATGCAATAATTAAAAGCAAGGTATAAATATATTCTGAAGGCATAAGCAAGCAAAGATAGCAGGGCTTCACAGAGTCGAACAGGGCCTCAGAACAGGGTCTGCCTGTGAACGAGGGGCCACCAGGTGGCAAAAGCAATCTGAGCAGGAGAAACTTCAGGTGCAAAAAACACTGCTAAACTTCTTTTTTTTTTTTTTTTTTCAAAAAAATAATATTTTTATAAAGTTATTCAAAAAATCCTAATAAATTTCAAAGAGCAAGATATTACTTAGTACATTTATAAAAGAACATTGGTCCTTTGACAAAAAGCTCCCTTTTAATTTAAATACATTTCTTATTTACAGATTAAACATAAAATATCATCTATAGTTGCAAAGTATATTGCACATTACAGAGAGAAGCATTTGTGTATTTCACTAAGTTTTCTCAGAGTTTCCAACTCTAGTTTTTTTGTAAAAAGATTTACCTTTTTCATGTGTAATAAATAAACATGCAGCTTACGCTTTGCTTTTTTTTTTTTTTTTTTTTTTTTTTGCGGTACTGGAGGTTGAACCCAGGGGCATTCTACCTCCGAGCTACACCCCCAGCCCTATTTTTTATTCTTTATTTTGAAACCGAGTCTCACTAAGTTGCAGAGTGCCTCACTAGGTAGCTGAGGCTGACCGCGAACCCGGATCCTCTGGTCTCAGCCTCCCGGATGCTGGGATTACAAGCGTGCGCCACCACGCCCGGCTCGCTTTGCTATTTAAAATAAAATAATCTTTAGAAAATATTATTTCTCTGCCTTTCATAAAGAGGGAAGGGAGTAGTGAGTCAGGAAGTTCCACAGGTACGGGACAGTTTTACCAGATTCACATCTAAATTTAAGTGTGAGCAAAACCCTGAGCCCTGAGACCCTGGGGACAGATGGCCCAGGCCACCTCACCTTCTCACTTCCACGAGAGGTCCCTGCCCTGCAGGGAAGAGGCACTAGAGCAGGAGCTAGAGGCCTGGAAATGGAAAAGCAAAGACTGGAACTTTCTTCTAACGTCTCAGGCTCAGTCGCTCTGTGGCTAAGGTAACCAGTCAGCCCTACCTTCTAACCAGCACTCGATTTCAACATGTCAAAAGAGGAAGACCCCTGGAGCCCTTCAGAAGAAAGGAATGCCTGAGGTTGATCTACAAAGTCCAGATGGCAATCATTCAGTAAACTGACCCAACGCATAGTTAAAAAGGATATTTTTCTTTCTTGGGGGAGAGGTCAATAGGGGTGAAGGGAGTGAAGGCCCTCAGATTGCACTTACCAAACCATGGAATTGTCGATTCTGCTGATACTCATCTGCAAAGACACCACCCTGATACATTTTTCTTTAAATACACAGACATGTTTAAGTATCATGTGCACAGTCCACGATCCAGGACAAGAAAAGCCCAGGACTTCATCAGAACCTGGGGATTCAGTTATAAACAGCAAACTCTAAAAGAGCTAGGAAAAAACTGAAGGGAGGGTTGGAAAACAAAAGCTAGGTTTTGTGGGGGGGGGGGGGTTGTTTGTTTCTGCAATAGCCAGTAAAATCAGAGAGCTAGCAAACACTCCTTTATGACTTGCTATTATGGGAGAATGAAGTTCCACCATCACATTGTCTAAAAGCAGCTAAACTAGGCCCGTAAGGATTTGAAGTGTTGTCATGGGAGAATTGGACTCCACCAAGTCTAACCATAAGGCGCATGCTTTAGGCTTTTCTCTTATACTTTGGGGAAAGTACATGACTTTAATTTTGTAGTTGTAAAACAAATTTCTTAGTCTAAATCAAAGCTGTAAAACATGATTTCTTTCCCCTTATCCCTAGCCAAGTGAAATTTTATAACTTGTGTTTAAAAGGTGTGCTCAAAGTGTTTCATTTTATTGTTATTACTCCATGTAAATTTCAGAATTTAGAAGGGTGTCAGCATTTCTTTAAAACTAGCCAGTATAAGATTAAATGTAAATGAGTAAATGCATGAATTAATGTAAAATAAGCAAATGCATATGAATGAATCCCAGGGACCTTCTACCCATCTGCTACATCTCTATCCCTTTTTTTTTTTTTTTTTTTTTTTTTTCCACAATACTGGGGATTGAACCCAGGGACAAATATTCTACCTCCAAGCTACACTTCCAGCCCTATTTTTTTATGCTTTATTTTGAAGTAGGATCTTTACACAAACTAGCTGAGGCTGGCTACTAACCTTGGATTCTCCTGTCTCAGTCTCCCAAATACTGGATTACAAGCATGTGCAACCACGCCCAGCTTCCATCCCTTTTTATTTTTTATTTTGAGACAATGTCTTGCTAATTTGTCCAGGATGAGCTCAAACTTTCGATCATCCTGCCTCAGCCTCCCAAGTCAGTGTGCAGCACTAAACATGTCTAGCAAATAACTCATTTCTTTACTAACATAATCATGTGTTTCTTCCAAAGAATCAATTATCTTCACATTTCATAAACATGAGTATGCTCAGAACAGCTTAAATCTCGCCTTTATGTTTCTGGACACAATTACATACAAAGCAGTTTCATATAAATAGGAATCACCAATGAAGACAATCTGGCCACTGTAAGGCTCCCACAAGCAGGCAAACCCCAAGGGCAGGTCGACTGGAAATAGTCAAATCCCAATCTCGAGAGTTTCTCACATCGGGCAACATCAGGTCACAGTCAAAAAGGATCAGTGACATCACTCAACATGGAAGTATGTCCCTTTTTAAAACACTATGCCACAATATCTAACTTTCAAACTCTTCTCATTTTCTATGAAAAGGTCTTGTTCCCAACTGTATGATGACATGGGCACAGAAATTGTGTTCCGCCACTTATCAGCAATATGCCCTTGAGATTATTCGTTAAGCCTTAGCTTCTCCATCTATAAAATAAAGTGCTGTTGAGCAGGGCATGGGGGTGCACGCTTGTAATCCCAGTACTTGGGAGGCTGAGACAGGAGGATCCGGGTTCGAGGCCAGCCTCAGCTACCTAGTGAGGCCCTCCGCAACTTAGTGAGAACCTGTTTCAAAATAAAGAATAAAAAAAATAGGGCCGGGAATGTAGCTTGGAGATAGAATGCCCCTGAGTTCAATTCCTAGTACCATAAAAAAAATAAATAAAGTGCTTTTATTATAGTCTTAGCAAAATTCCTGGCACATAGTAAACACTCAAGAAATGTTCTTATGAGGTCTTCAACTAAGACAGCTGATTACACAAGGTGTGTCAGTCACCAGCACAGTGCATGCCACAAGTCAGCACTTAACTTGGGTTTCTTTTTCCCCCCAACCCAACGGGGAGATCTTTTATTAGATCATTAAAATGTCATAAATTGGTCTTATGAACCAGGATCTTACTTCTGTAGTGGGACAACTCTTAGATCTTATTCATCAGCCTGATGAACTGTTCCTGTTTCCAAGATACAGATACTATCCCAAATCTTTCTGATATCTCCTTTTTAACTGTTGTGGCTTGCTGGATTCAACAAAGCAGCTGAATGTGAAAAAGTTCAACTTCAAAGCCGGGCGCGGTGGTGCATGCTTGTAATCCCAGCATTCGGGAGGTTGAGACCGGAGGATCCGGGTTCGAGGCCAGCCTCAGCTACCTAGTGAGGCACTCTGCAACTTAGTGAGACTCAGTTTCAAAATAAAGAATAAAAAAAAATAGGGCTGGGGGTGTAGCTGGGAGGTAGAATGCCCCTGAGTTCAACCCCCCCCCCCCCGAGTACTGCAAAAAAAAAACAAAAAAAAAAAAGTTCAACTTCATTTCCTTCCAAGATGAACTCATCTCTTTGGGCCTGAGACTGAACAAGCAACGCGTGCCCTCATCCAAGTTCCCCAGATGTACTTACTATTCCCTCAAGCAACGTCAGCTTTCAGGAAGAGGCCTCTTCGCCTGAATAAAAACAGTGAGGAGGAAGTGTGTCTACACGCCTCAGGCTGATCCTGCCCACAGGGGTGAAGAGTGAAGAGCAGCCCCTCCTCTCAATGGCCTCTCATTTGTCAACGTGGACCCACTTTTTCTTTCTAGAAACTGAGTTCTGTACTGATGTGAAAGTGATCACTGTGCGGCCTTTCCTGGGCCTTCACACCACCCTCCATCTCTGTCTAGTGACGTCAGCATCTTCTGGGCTGCTGACGGTTTGACGCCTACACTGCGCTTCATTCTCACCTGGAGGGTTTCTTCCCTTCCTTGGAGGGGTCACTAGCGTGGATTTATCTGGTAACTCTAACGGTGCTGAGCAAAGACATCCGTAAGAGAAGGCCATGGTAAACCCTGACTAAAAGGCCTTGTAACGACTTCAGAGCAGTCACCATCCTTGAATGCCATACATAGCTCATAAGCTCTGGCTTGGCTTGTGCAGTTACTGCACACTATAAAAATAATACCCTAAATTGACAAAAATGCCTTTCTTACCGGGAGCTTAAGCCACTTCTAAGAAACAGTTCATTACTAAAATGACAGGCTTAGGAAAACGTACAACCAGATTTTGAGGGAAACCCAAAGCTAAAAGAGTATGTACTTTATATGGGCAAAGTCAGTCAACAGCAAAGCAAGGACTCATTTGTCCTCAGAAATTTTTACATGAAGCTGAATTTTTTTCCAACCTAGAAAGTATGTTCTCAAAGGACAAAAGGACACTAATTCACCTTAATTTTCCAAGTCTTCCTTCAGTATGTATGTAATCAATATACAATTGTGATTAAACATTTATAAAAAGAACAAATGTCAAATACTTTATTAAGTATTCTTCTCTTTAATATTTGAGGTCAATTCTAAATCTTTTACTTCTTTTAGGGAAGTTGGCTATAATTATTAAGCATAATGATTTTTAAACCTAGTACAAATAAAATGAATTAAAATTATACTCAAAATTTAATGTTTTTATCCTATGAGCTTTTTACAGTTCATCTTCTTTTCTTTGACCACTTGCTTTTAATATGCAACTAAAGAATAGTGAGGGTATTTTATTTTTTTGTCTCAGTTTTTAAAATGCAGTCTTGGAAAAGCTCAGCCAGAAATGTCCATTTCCAAAACCCTCTTGCAGCCAGCTGGCTTTCCCAGCAACGTATGCGCAAAGTGAAAATGTAGTGAAATGTAGTCAGATGGAATCACTTAGCTTACTCAACAGGATTTCCAGGCCACGCCTCAAGTGAAATACCCTTCAGCCAACAAATGTTTCTGTTAAACATCAAACCAGCTACTGTCCTTTGAACACTAGTGTTATCTCAGCATGGTTAGAATATATGTGCATGCTGAGAATTATGAACGTTATTCTGTATCAAAATAGAATATGTCTGCATTATGAACATGGTATGGAGCTCATATAAAATTGAAATAACTAGCAGGAAGTGTTTGAAGAACTAAAATCTTTCAATGTTTTCCATTTCCTTAATTCTCAAAGTTTCTTTAGGCCAAAACACTTCATAGATATAATAATGGCTCTTGTAAGCAGAAATGGTAAATATCAACAAAATCTGAGGTATTAAAACATTAGAAGTTGCAAATAATCTTGTTATGCTCTTTATATCACATAACAAGTGGCTATTAACATACAGCCTTTTCTGTAAAAAGAAAAAAAAATACAAGTACATCAATGTATAAGAAAATTTCAATTTCTAAAAAAAAGTGTCAAATTTCAGCATATATATTCCTTGTTTTTCCAAGGATTGTATTTTTAGTTCGCTAGCTATTTCAAAAACTGGTAGCCGGGCATGGTGGTGCATGCTTATAATTCCAGTACTTGGGAGACTGAGACAGGAGGATCGCAGGTTCAAGGACAGCCTCAGCAAGTAGTGAGGATCTCATCAACCTAGAGAGACCCTGTTGCAAAATAAAAATAGGGGTGGGGATGTATCTCCTAGGTAGAATGCCCCTAGGTTCAATTCCTAGTACTGAAAAAAAAAGATATAACAATTGTAAATAAGCCATGAACATCAGTGCACTCAATTCATAAAACAAACACTACTAAACATAAATGAAAATATAGGCCCCAATACAATAATACTGGTGACTCCAATACACTCTCACTAATAGATAGGTTACCCAGACCAAAAAAAAATCAACGAAATACTACAGAGTTAAACTATACTTTAGATCAAATGGACTGAACAGATATCTATGGAGTATTTCATCCAAAAATAGCTGAATAAACTGGGCATAGTGGTACATGCTTGTAATCCCAGAACTTGGGAGGCTAAGACAGGAGGATTGCAGGTCCAAAGACAATCTCAGCAAAGAGTGACACTCATATTAACCTAGTAAGACCCTGTTTCAAAATAAAAATAAAATAAGCTGGGTGTGGTGGTGCATACCTGTAATTCTAGTACTTGGGAAGCTGAGACAGGAGGATCACAAGTTCAAGGACAACCTTAGTAAGTAGAGAGATTCTCATCAACCTAGGGAGATACTGTTTCAAAATAAAAAAAAAAAAAAAGTAAAATATAACTGAGGGTGTATCTTGGAGATAGAATGTACCTGGGTTCAACCCCCAATATAAATAAATAAATAGGGCTGGGGGTGTAGCTCAGAGGTAGAATACCTCTGGGTTCAATCCCCAATGCCACTAAAAAAAGAAAAGAAAAGAAATAGATCATTTATTCGTCCACAAAGCAAGTCTTAGGAAATACCAAAGAAAGTTAAATAATTCCTTGTATCTTATCATATCATAATGGAATAAAATTAGAAATTAACAGCAAAAAAATACAGAAGCTGGGTACAGTGGTGCATGCCTATAATCCCAGCTACTCATGAGGCTGAGGCAAGAGGATCACAAGTTCAAGGTCAGCCTGGTCAACATAGCAAGACCAGGTCCCAAAATAAAAAATAAAAAGCCTGCAGATGTAGCTCAATGGTACAGCCCTTCTGAGTTCAATCCCCACTGCCCCCAAAAAACAAACAAAGAATCTATTCAAAACAAAGGCAGATGAAATGAATGGATACTTCTCAAAAGGAGTATAAATGGATAATTATATGAAAAATGTTTAACATCTTTAGTCATACAAGTAACAATAGATGCTGGTGAGGATGTGGGGGAAAGAAATGTACACACTGTTGTGAATGTAAGCTGGTGCAGCCACCATGGAAATCAGTATGGAGGTTCCACAAAAAAATGAAAAATGGAACTACCATATGCCCCAGGTGTACCACTCCTCAGTATATATCTGAAAGAATCAAAGTCAGCATACTAGAGAGATGACTATATATCCATGTTTATAGCAGCACACTTAACAACAGCCAAGTTATAGAATCAGCCCAGGTATTCCTTTACAGATGAATAAAGAAAATGTGGCACACACACACACACACACACACACACACACACACACACACACACACTGGAGTTTTAAGTCAGTCATAAAGAAGAACAAAAATGGATGAAACTAAGCCAGGCACGGTGGCACACACTTGTCATCCCAGTACTTGGGAGGCTGAGACAGGAGGATCTCAGGTGTGCAGCCAGCCTCAGCTACTTCGTGAGGCCCTCCACAACTTAGTGAGACCGTGTTTCAAAGTAAAGAGTAAAAATAGGGCTGGGAATGTAGCTGGGAGGTAGAACGCGCCTGGGTTCAATCCCCAGTACCACAAAAAAGATGGAACTAGAGAGCTTGATGTTAAGTGAAATAAGCCAGACTTGGAAAGACGAGTTTACATGTTTCCTCTCTTATGTGGAAGCTAGAGGGGAAAAAAGGACATCATGAAAGTAGAAGGGAGCCCGGCGTGGTGGCGCATGCTTGTAATCCCAGCATTCGGGAGGCTGAGACCGGAGGATCCGGGTTCAAGGCCAGCCTCAGCTACCTAGTGAGGCACTCCACAACTTAGTGAGACCCGGTTTCAAAATAAAGAATAAAAAATAGGGCTGGGGGTATAGCTCAGAGGTAGAATGCCCCTGAATTCAATCCCCAGTACCACAAAAAAGAAAAAAAAAGAAAGTAGAAGGGAGACCATTAGGGTAGATGAAGAAGATTGGGGGAGTGAGGAAGGGAAGGGAAAGAGAAGTATTGGGGAGTAAAAAGGACTGAATTATGTTGTACAAGTTAGCACAAGGAAACTCTGCTCTGTATAGCATGTAGCAATATCTTTAAAAGACCAACCTACTTTCACAGTGCTCCAGCTTTCTATCGATTCATGCTCAAATAAAAACTGGCAATCAGACCTTTGAGGAAAACCTTCAAGAAAAGAGAAATTCAATAAAAACAAAACCACAAAATAAAAATTAATCCAGAACAAATTAAAAACTAGAAAACGGTGGTAGAATCCCTTACAACCAGGATGGCAGGAAGGTCTTCAGGAACGAGAGGGAGCTGACAGATTCAGAAGGATGATGGAGAGCCTGCAAAGCCCTGAGGAACTCTAAAGCAACATAGAGAAATAAGTGTTTCCAAAAACATAGAGATGTGTGATCAGCACAGGACACTGTACTCGGGAAAGCGAGAAACATGGTCCTGGAACTCCACATTGAGCAACATTTACGTACTTTTAACAAAGTGTGTGTTAACTTTTAGGATCATGAGCAGTCATGGAAGATTTAGTTATAATTACAGACCAATAGATATTATTAACCCCGACAATGCAAAATTAAAGGTGGAGCTGGCAAAAGTTGAAAGACTTAAGGCAGTGAAAAAAATAGTAAAGATGAGATGACCAATGTCCTAATTTTATAAAATGTGAAATCAAGGAGTTGAAAACTGATGGACCATGAAAAAGAGTGAGTATCCTGTTTGAAGGTGGAGAGGTAAGCAGCAAGAGAAATGACAGCAGCGGCCAGGCGTACTTCCCGAGTACTCGGGAAGCGGAGACAGGAGGATCGCAGGTTTGGAGCCAGCCTCAGCAACTTAGTGAGACCCTGTTTCAAAATAAAGAATAAAATAGGACTGGGGATGTAGCTCAGAGGTAGAATGCCCCTGGGTTCAATCCCCAGTACCACAAAAAAGGACGGAAGGAAAGAAGGAAGGAAGGAAGGAAGGAAGGAAGGAAGGAAGGAAGGAAGGAAGGAAGGAAGGAGGGAAGGAAGGAAGGAAGGAAAGGAGGGAAGGAGGGAAAGAGGGAAGGAGGGAAGGAGGGAAGGAGGGAAAGAGGGAAGGAGGGAAGAGAAGGGAGGGAGGGGTGGATGGATGGATGGATGGACAATAGTGATATAACTGAAAAGACAGGAGAAAGGGAAGTGTCACTAATCAAAACTTTTATAACTATGGTATTGATCAAGAAACAAAATCTAAACAAGATTAATCAAAAACTTGGTGGTATAATATTACCTAGAGGTAAGGAATCAGCCATCAGAAAACTAAGGGTAGCAGTGAATCATTTTGGAGAAAAGAGGGAGAAGAGGGGAGACCGATGCCTTCAGGAGCTTGTCTGTGCTGCTTGGTTTGTTTTTATCAAATTAATTACTTTGAATGTTTGTGATCTTGGAAGGTTTACGGTAAATGGTCTGTTTATTAAAGTATGGCAATATACTTTGCTAATATACTTCTAACCTCTCTCTTCCTTTAGTATGACCACCATGCAGTACAACTACAGGGTGTCTTTAAATTCTACCACCATCTAAAATCACACAAAAATGTATGTGGTATGGAATCATTTTTAAGTAGGAGAGGAGAGTGAATAGTTATAATTAAAAAAAAAAAAAAAAAACTTTTAAAAGGACTGCTGAGAAGCGAAAAGGTAGAGGACTGACTTCTCTGCTTCTAGCTTGCTTCAATAACTGTGTGATGAATACAAAGAGCTCAACTATTCTATAATAAGCACTACATAAGTCCTAAGGCTCTACCATGATATATTAGCCTTTATAAGTCAGAAAAACATAGCTATTGCCAGTTAATCTTGAAACCTAGGGGAGATTTGCAGGAAATATCCTTTCGGCATATTACAGCTCCCTACTTTTAGTCTCTTCATTAACCAAGTTAACCCAGTAGGCCAAATGCCTAGAAACCTACCTTGTAAGCTTTTACGTGCATTCCAATATAATTAATAAACATTGATTTCCCAACAGATAATCTATCCTATGTATTGACATCAAAACAATATGGTGTTCAGGAAGTTGGACAGGAGAAGTAAAGAAAGAACAAGGGATGAATGATGGAGCCAATTTCCCAAGTTTCAAAAGAATTTGTCACCAGCTTTCAAAAATAAAAGAACCATTGATTGGGTTCCCAAATTATATTATGTGCTGATCAATTCAAGAACAGCCTAAAACTGCTGAGAAAACCACAGAGTAACAGAATTTTGAATCATCTTTCACTGAAAGGCGAGAGTTAAACATCATATTCCTTGAGAGCACTAGCAACAGCAGACACATTAATACTGGTAAGCACTGTTCCTAATATATCATGACCCACACTAAAACCACCACTGAAGTCCAGAAATGGTCATAAGAAATCTTTCAACCTTACAGCATGAAAGTCAGTTGATAATTTCTTTGTCTAACACCTAATAAAATTCATTCTTTCAAAATTGTGGAAAAGCTAAGCACAGTCCTCCCGTATTATAAAGTTTCCTGTTACAAGGTTGCATGGTTTACACATATGTTATACTTTATTATTGAAAAAAAAAAAAGTGCTCCTTATAACACCCTCTTTGTTGTAATACTCAACTCACTTTGCCTCCAGGCTAGATATATAATGAAAGGAAAATGAATTCAGACAGATTGTTGAGGGAAAAAATCTAGTTTCTCTTTAGTAGTCTTTCTCAAGTCTTTTTTCTTTCCTTGTAGGTTTTCATCATCTCAGCGTTTTGTTCCTGCTTAACACTGTCCTTTTCTTTTTACATATTTCCTTTGGTAAATGAAAGATGATAGATTGTTAAAAACCAGTTTGCACTACCTTGGAAACAAATGCTTTTAATATACAATTTCTGCCTTCCAAAATTTTGTACAAATTTCATCTTTAGGACAACTAACTGGATAGGACTTAATCAACCAGCTGCAAAACGCCATACGAAATCTTAATTCTCCAACTCACACATTTTATGTTCATAGTCGCCTAAAATCATGAATATAGCTTTCCAAATTAGATTTAGGAATACTTCTCAGTTATTGTTTCCATATTAAACAGTACTATCTTATTTTAGCAAAGATCTAGAAATGCTGAATTAAAAGGTTCTTTTCACAAATTTCAATGGAAGGAATTGGGTTTTAATTTTTTTTTTTTTTTTTTATGGTACTGAGGATTGAACCACGCCCGGCTGGGAAATCAGGTTTTAAAAATCCAATTCACAAGCTGGGCGTGGTGGCGCACGCTTGTAATCCCAGCATTCGGGAGGCTGAGACCGGAGGATCTGTGTTCGAGGCCAGCCTCAGCTACCTAGTGAAGCACTCTGCAACTTAGTGAGACTCGGTTTCAAAATAAAAAGAATAAAAAATAGGGCTGGGGGTGTAGCTGGGAGGTAGAATGCCCCTAAGTTCAATCCCCAATACCGCAAAATAAATAAATAAATAAATAAATAAATAAATAAATAAATAAATAAATAAATAAATAAATAAATAAATAAATAAAAGATCATCTCCAGCCGGGCATGGTGGCACACACTTGTAATCCCAGCATTTGGGAGGCTGAGACCAGAGGATCCGGGTTCGCGGCCAGCCTCAGCTGCTTAGTGAGGCCCTCTCAACTTAGTGAGACCCTGTTTCAAAATAAAGAATAAGAAAAAATAGGGCTGGGGCTGTAGCTTGGAGGTAGAATGCCCCAGGTTCCATCCCCAGTACTGCAAAAAGAAGAAGGAGGAGGAGGAGGAGGAGGAGGAGGAGGAGGAGGAGGAAAAAGGAAAGAAAAGAAGGAAGGAAGACTACCAAGACTACCTTTTTTTTTTTTTTTTTTTTTAGATGAGGGTTTCTCTAAGTTTCCCAGGCTGACATCAAACTCATAATCCTCCTGCCTCAGCTTCCCGAGGAGTTGTTATTACTGACATACACCACCATGCCAGGCTAAGACTACCACATTTATTTAACCATCTCATTGTCAAGGGCAGCACTGACCCCAGACATTACCACAGCATTTTTTCCAGTCTTCACGTTCAGCCACAATAAAAGAAATTGGTTTTCAAACAATACCGATAACTTCTTTTCAGCCTTTGGCCCTCTTGGCGATAGCAGGTAGGGAGGTATTTAACCACTAAATTTCTATAGCATACATACGGAGAAAACGAGAACTCACCTTTTAGAAAAAGTACCAACTTTAAGTGATTACATAAAGAATGAGTTTGCAGACCTCAGGGAACTCTCTTTATAAACCTTCCCCAAGGAACTGACGCTTTTATGCAACATAATATGCAGGAAGACGATATTTGAAAGTTGCATTGTTTTATGGGTCATGAAACAGAAATTTTATAAATGAATGCCATATACATGAGAAAACCCAGTACAGGATGAGAGTCAATCCCATTATCCCCTTGATCTCCCAACTTCTCACTGTGGATCCATAAAGGATCTTAAAAGTGAATGAGGGAAGTTCTCCAATACCATAAAACACCTACCCTTTAATGCCTAGACAAGAACAGGAGCCAGTATACCACAGAGCTTCTTTTCTAACATTAGTCTAACATCTCAACCGTATGTATTAGAAAAGAGGGGCCACATGGTTCACTGGAAGACAGGGGCCATCAAAACATTATCCGCTGATTCCCTGAGAGGAAAACTGTGTTAATCTTTTATTTCCACTAACACCCCCACACAAAAAAGCAAAGCCGAGTTCTGGCGGGTCATTCGCCCCAGCTGAGTGGATCAGTTCACTCTCTGGGTAGCAATCAAAGGGTCCAGACAGCTGGGAGCGCGGCCCCTCAGAAACCACGCGTGGCACTGACACCTTCCCCTGGCGGACGGGGAAGGCTCCAGCTTAGACAACGCGAAGCCATGAAGGCCGCGGGCCGGTTATCTAGCGCTGCCTTGAGGTGCGCTGACTTCAGCTCACTGTTTTCGTTGGCAGCCCTTTTATTCCAAAGAATTCATGAATTTTCCTTTATGTGACAATATAATCCTGTACAAGCTTACAGAAGTCATTTTATGATTTAAAAAAATTCCATCATGCTCATACATATTATTGGTAAAATTCTGTTCACCTCCCTTTCCAAACACACTGAACCTTTTATATGTAGTATTTTCTTTGCACCTCGGTCAGACTGTGTAGCCGCTGAGCTGCCAGACCTCTAATCTACACTATGCTCCTCTCACATCTACACTCTGACCTTACATTTTTCTTGAGAAAAATTCTACTTCTCTGAAGTTTTATTCGATGAAAAAAAAAAAAAAACAAAGTAGATTAACTGGAAGAGTTGAGGGAAAGTGAGCTTTCACAAGACAAAGAGAAAAGAGAGAGATGCCACAGAGGAAATAAAAATGGTGTGTGTGTGTGTGTGTATAGCACTGGGGATTGAACCCAGAAAAATTCTACCTCCCGGCTACACCTCTAGCCCAATTTTATTTCTTACTTGGAAATAGAGTCTCACTAAGTTGCAGAGGACCTCGCTAGGTTGCCAAGGCTGGCTTCAAACCAGTAATCCTCCTGTCTCAGCCTCCCAAGTACTGCAATTACAAGTGTGCGCCAGCACACCTGGCTAAAAATGCCTTTTATATTAAATATTGAAAAGGATAAATAAACTTGGGAGCTGGGCATGGTGGTATACCATGGGATCAATCCCCAGTACCACAAATAAGTAAATAAATAGATAAATAAATAAATAAACAAACAAATTTGGGAGGCTGAGACAGGAGGATTACAGGTTTGAGGCCAGCATGTAGTAACTTAGCAAGACCTTGTTTCAAAATAAAAAATAAGGGTTGAGAGCATAGCTCAGAGTTCTGGGTTCAATTCCCAGTACCACAAAAGAAAAAAGAAAAGAGAGGGAGAGTTTAATAATATTTAAAAAACAAAAATGATGCCGGGTGTGGTGGCGCACGCTTGTAATCCCAGCATTCGGGAGGCTGAGACCGGAGGATCCGGGTTCGAGGCCAGCCTCAGCTACCTAGTGAGGCACTCCGCAACTTAGTGAGACTCGGTTTCAAAATAAAGAATAAAAAATAGGGCTGGGGGTATCGCTCAGAGGTAGAATGCCCTGAGTTCAATCCCCAGTACCACAAAAATAAAAATAAAAAAATAAAAAACAAAAATGCCAGGCACATTGGTGCACACTTGTACTAGTACTTGGGATGCTCAGGCAGGAGGATTATAGGTTCAAGGCCAGCCTCAGCAAATTAAGACACTCAGCAACTTAACAAGACCCTGTTTCAAAATAAAAAATAAAAAGGAGTGAGGAGCCGGGCGTGGTGGCGCACGCTTGTAATCCCAGCATTTGGGAGGCTGAGACCAGAGGATCCGGGTTCATGGCCAGCCTCAGCTACCTAGAGAGGCACTCCACAACTTAGTGAGACCCTGTTTCAAAATAAAGAAGCTCAGAAGTAGAATGCCCCTGAGTTCAATCCCCAGTACCAAAAAAAAAAAAAAAAGGAGTGAGGGTGTAGCTCAGAGGTAGAATGCTCCTGGGTTCAATCCATTGTATCAACAAATATATACATAAATACATATATATTAAGCCAGGCGTGATGGCACACACCTGTAATCCCAGTACTTGGGAAGCCAAGACAGGAGGATTGCAGGTTCGAGGAGAGCCTCAACAACGTAGTGAGACTCTCAGCAACCTAGTGAGAACTTGTTTCAAAATAAAAAATAGCCAGGCGTGGTGGTGCACATCTGTAATCCTAGTACTTGGAAGGCTGAGACACTAAGATCACAGGTTCAAGGACATCCTCAGCAAGAGTGAGGCTCTAATCAACTGAGCAAGACACTGTGTCAAAATAAAAATAAAATAGGGCTGGGGGTGTGTAGCTCAGAGGTAGAATGCTCCTGGGTTCAATCCTCAGTACCACAGAAGGAAGGAAGGAAAGAAGGAAGGAAGGAAGGACGGGCACCAAAAACATTTTGGTTTCTGAACATTATCACAAATACTCAGTAGCCGGGCATGGTGGTGCACGCTTGTAATCCCAGCATTTGGGAGGTTAAGACCGGAGGATCCGGGTTCGAGGCCAGCCTCAGCTACCTAGTGAGGCCCTCTGCAACTTAGTGAGACCCTGTTTCAAAATAAAGAATAAAAAATAGGGCTAGGGGTATAGTTCGAAGATAGAATGCCCCTGAGTTCAATCCCCAGTACCACAAAAAGAAAAGAATAAAAAACAGGGCAAGGGGTATAGGTCTGAGGTAGAATGTCCCTGGATTCAATCCCCAGTACCGCCAAAAAAAAAAAAAAAGTTTAAAGATATATGCATACAGCCAAGCATGGTGTCACACACCTGTAATTTCAGTACTTGGAAGGCTCAACAGGAGATCACAGGTACAAGGCCAGACTCAGCAGCTTAGAAAGACCCTCAGCAACTTAACAAGTCCCTATTTCAAAACAAAATATTTAAAAAAGGGCTGAGATAGAATATCCCTGGGTTCAATCACAAATACCAAAAAAAAAAAGTAGGTTGGGTGCAGTGGTATATGCCTGGAATCCCAGTAGTTGGGAGGCTGAGGCAGAGATAGGAGGATCATAGGTTCACAGCCAGCCTCAGCAACTTAGTGAGATCCTCAGCAACCTAAGAGAACCTGTTTCAAAACAAAAAATTAAAAAGGCCTGAGGATATAACTCAAGTGCCTCTGGGTTCTATCCCCAGTACCAAAAAAAAAAAGATACACGCATATGAAGTCAACTCTTTTCTAAGAAATATATTCACTTGCCAGGCATGGTGGCGCACGCTTGTAATCCCAGCATTTGGGAGACTGAGACAGGAGGATCCAGGTTCACGGCCAGCCTCAGCTACCTAGTGAGGCACTCCACAACTTAGTGAGACCCTGTTTCAAACTAAAGAATAAAAAAAAAAAATAGGGCTGGAGATATAGCTCAGAGGTAGAATGCCCGAGTTCAATCCCCAGTACCACAAAAAAAGAAAAAATATATATATACATATATATATATATATTCACTTAACATATTTATTACCATACCTTTCTTGCATCTCATATTGAACACCAGATTTTACATTAAAAAAACATACATTTTCAGTGGCTGTATCCTTTTGGTAGTGAGGTAACTAAATTTCAAACTTATGAAATTCCTCTAACTTGGCTCAGGTTTGAACACTCTGGGTTACATTCTGCTGTACATCAATGTTATCAATGGTTACGTTCTGGAGATGCTGTTAAATCATTACTTTCTTTTTTTTTTTTTTTTTTTTTTTTTTTTTTTTTTTTTTTTTTTTTTGCTGTACCGGGGATTGAACTCGGGGGCATTCTACCTCTGAGCTACACCTCCAGCCCTATTTTTCTATTCTTTATTTTGAAACAGGTTCTCACTAAGTTGCGGAGGGCCTCACTAGGTAGCTGAGGCTGGCCTTGAACCCAGATCCTCCGGTCTCAGCCTCCCAAATGCTGGGATTACAAGCGTGCACCACCACACCCAGCTCCCAGCCCTATTTTTCATTCTTTATTTTTTTGAAACAGGGTCTCACTTAGTTGTGGAGGGCCTCACTAGGT